>APFE030493667.1:0-10080 GCA_000404065.3 Pinus taeda | reverse complement strand
CCGCAATATATAACAAAACATTTTTTTAAAACATGCGCGGTTTGTTAAGTTGTTGGTTCATTGTATTAATTGGTTGGTGCGCTCAAATGGCTGTACATTGTATTCATGGTGCCACCCGCTTGGGGGCCAGACATGTGGTCTAGGTGGGTTCGATCCCTATTGGCACCCTTACCAAATTCTGGCACCGTTGTGATTTTTGCGAGTGTGGGCCTTCTCCACCAGTGTTGGCCCGCCCAACCCATAATAATGTGGTTACATATATGATGGAGGGCTCGACGGGGTGATGGCCATCGTGCCATGTTTAATATTTTTTTTGCGGTTCCGGGGGCAGTGGGGTCATGGCCGCCCACCCATTTTTTAATATATTTGTTGGTTATATGGGTATGAGGGGTGGTGGGGTTGGTGGCCCGCCACCCCAAATTATATATATATTTTTGTTTCATTTAAAACAAATATAATCATGTTCGAAAATTTGAAAATGGACCGAAGGAGGCAAATTAACCGGGCCACAAATTCGCCCAGAATCTGGCCCAGGTTGGCCGCAATCTGGTGGTTGGGTTCTGTCCAAATTGTGGCCTCAAGCCTACCCAATCAACAAAAGTCAACTAAACTTTGACTGCTTCTAACTTTCGCATATGGACTTGGTTTGATGAACCGTTCAAATCACCACGATTAGGAAGACAAAATCTACGCTTTGGTCCTAGTCCAAAATCATTCTGATCAATTTGATTTTAGAGCTTCCATTAACCCTCTTTGTCCTGTGTGTGTCTTTGGAGACACCTGGATCAATCCTCCCCACTGAGGAGCTTTTAGTCCTCCAAAAGCATGAAAAATAATCTGCAATTTCTTTGTACCTTATCTGCACTACAAGCGTCCTGAAAGGTCTCGCTTCCATCTCCTTCACCTTTTTTCTTCGGAGCCTTAAGCGATGATCTGACACCTGCAATCTGTAGTAAATTTTTCTGCAAATTACATGCTTGTATTAACTGACCAACTAATGACCCAAGCGTCCCACACTTGCCACGATTTTATAACACATACTCGACGTTCAAGTTTACAACAAGATGGACAGAATACTTCAGCTACGAAAACAATGCCAACATATCATTGTTTCTTGAACAAGTGATGGAAAACACATCATCATTGCAACACATGATTTACAAAGATAAGGCCAAACACTATTGTTTCTTTGACAAGTGATGGAAACATGACATCACTTTCAGAGTTTAACATGCAACTCAAAACAATATCAAAATTGATTTTTGTTGAACAAGTGATGGAAACACGTCATCACTTTTACATTTTAAAATGCAATAAATGATTTACAAAATCATGACCATAACAAGATAACATATCCAAAAACCATTTTTCACTTATCAATGTGAATGGGTCATCTCCTTGTGGTGATTTTCCTTGTCGAACAACTGCTTCATCAGGTTCATTCACTGACACTTTGTCTTTAAGTCGTTTCTCTGGATGGAGCCTCCAAAATGTGGCTCTTTGATGGCCACTTCTGTCGCAATGACTGTAATAGGTCTTCTTCCTCCAGATCCATTTAACATGTTTCTTTACCTGTTGTTGAGAGGGTCTTTGATGCCTCATCATTTTCTGTGTTGTCATTCTTTCCCAACATTTAGAAAATGTATGGTTATGTAATCCACAAAAGGTACATGATTTGTGATTCCATGTTTTATGTTCATCATTAAAAACATGATTATAACCGAAATGAACATTCGAAGGTCAAGACTAACTATGCCTTTCCTTGTTGTCTTTGGTGTAAGTATGGCAATGAGATCTTGTCTCAACTCTTTCCCTACCATGGGCACTATCATGGGATGATGGGGATGTGTTCCCATCATTCTCTTTCCTCGATGATTTCGATGATGTCTCGGAAGATTCTGACATCTTCGAGCATTCTCCCTCAGTGTATCTCAAGGCTGCAAATTGAGGTCTTTTCTTAACCTTCAATGGTTGAGTTATGCCTTGGTTATTAACACCAAGTTCTTTTGCCTCCTTGTGCCTTGTCCTGGTAAGGAGCTTCATGTTTGTCCCTGTATTTGGGATCTCCCCATCTCCAACAGAAATCATACTATGTGATGATGAAACTAAAAGGAAGTCAACATCTTTTACCTCCTTTGTCGATTTGGAAAGAACTAATGAGAGCCTCTCATCATCTGTTGTTGGTGGTTCTCTAGCCGTCTCGACGCATTCCCAAACTTCTTTCCTGACATATGCAAGTCCTATCTGACGGGGTAATTCCTCGACCTTGATGGGGTTGATAATTCCTTGGACATGAAAGCCCAAGCCTTTTCCTTCATACCCCATTTTCTTCAAAATTTTGGAGCCAACTCTTGTGGTATGATTTTTAAGAACAACGAAATCATCATCAGGAAATATACATGAAGATGGAGAACTACTTTTTTCCTCACATGGGTCACGCTGCAACTTATTCAAGGCCTCCTCCCTTGCTTGCAGCTATCATAGAAAACTATGTTTCTCCTATTTCTCTTCATGTAGACGCATCTTCAATTCAACGTTATATGTTTGAAGACTTTGGATGTTATGCTTCAATTATTCCAGTGCCTCTTCCATGGCTCACAACTAAAGTTGCAATCGCTCCTTTTCCTTTGTCTCTTTCTGTAGAGTTTCATACATTATCCCCACTCTTTTGGAAAGTTTGAGCATGGTCTCATACATCGCTTTTTCATCCTCTTTCGCTGCACATTCCATTTTTCACACTGCAATTCACATCAACACAAAGACTACTCTGATACCACTTGATCCAGGTCTGGGTGTGACAAAGGACCCTTCTAAGACCTTTTACTTTCATGATGTGTCAAATTTCATTTTTAAAAGAACATAAATGAATACATCTACAAGCTGTAAAGAAGAGGAATATGACAATCATCAAAACATAAGCCATTGATAACATAGTTTGTCCAGGAGGGACTACGTCTCCGAGCCCTAGTGTCAAGATGGCGTAGGCTGCTGCATTAAGTTTTTTCAATAGTGATGATGTACATAAGAGGTGATGTCGCTATCATACAAGGAGAATGCCCTCACATAGGTGTGGCTCCAAGAGATGTTCCGCTATAGGAACTCTCAGTTAAAAAGGACTCTTATTAGTATGACACAAACTCATGCATGATGAGCATCCCGCCAACATGGCACAAAAGGGATCTCAGTGCAAACATACATGACGACAACATGAGTACCCAATCAACATACAACAAAGGGATCTCAAAGCATAACATGACGGATCATGACAACAAGTACATCACATAGATGACTCCAGATCACATCAAGAAGGAATCATGAAAACGATTAAGAAACAAGATCCCACATCAAGCATCACATGGATCTGTGCAACACAATGCATAGAGAAAGAAGTACATGAATACGTTGCATATACCTGACAACCAGGGGCCATTTGAAGAAGTGGATGTCAAACTACTAAATTTGTTCGTGCCATTGATCTCGCGGCATCAATTGCATGGAAATGACTACTCACATATGAATGCTGACACCTGCACTCCACTTAGAAAAGTGGCCAAAAAATGAAATGAGAAAATGAAAAATCTAAACACACCATTAGATTTGTGGCATCGAATAGTGCAAAATCGACTATTAAATTTCTGAATTCTGAGAAAATGAATATCTCAAGCTCAAGGAATCTTTTAGACTCCCCCTAGATTTTTCAAAGATTCCCTCCTCCAGGTCCTCTACAATCCTTTTGTTGAGATCATGAATCTGACTTCGCCATTAGGTTCATGTCACTGAGCGGTGTAAGATTGACATAAAATTTGTGCAATTTGGACACTGCAAAAATTTCGCCCTCCTGAAAATTTCGCCCTCCTGAAAATTTCGCCCAATCGTGGTTTCACCTGCCTTTTCTCTAGGCTGATGGTTCCAACTACAATAATATAATAAAAAGGTGGTTGCCTCAAAAAACGCACCAGTCTTTGGCCTCCATTCCATTCTACATCATGTGGCTACGTTCCTGTTCCACACCTTCGTTCTCAAATCCATCGTTCAGTCCCTTCTCCTCCCTGTGCAAGTAAATTTTAAGGGTTTATATAGAAAAATATGGGTGTAGTTTACCAAGGAAATCTCGTGGCCCAACAGTCGGTGGACATATTTGGAGCATGGAGGTCGAGGAATCAAACCCTGCCCCCACCATATATAACAAATCATTTTTTTAAAAACATGTGTGGTTTGTTAAGTTGTTGGTTCGTTGTATTAATTGGTTAGCACGGTCAAATGGTTGTACGTTGTATTCATGGTGCTGCCCGCTTGGGGGCTAGTCATCCTTGCAACACCCTTACCAAATTTTGGCACCGTTGAGATTTTTGGGGGTGTTGGCCGGGTCCACCAGACGTGGCCCGCCCACCCCATAATAATGTGGTTACATATATGGTGGAGGGCTCAACGGGGTGATGGCCGCTGAGCCATGTTTAATATTTTGTTGCAGTTCCGAGGGCGGTGACGTCATGGCTGCTCGCCTCTTTTTTAATATATTTGTTGGTTATATGGGTATGAGGGGTGGCGGGTGTTATCTCAAAATTAGATCCTGATAGGCTGCTGTTCAGGTTGACTCTAAGTAACTGTTTCAAACCTACTTTAGGATGAGGCTTAGCCTCCTCAACCTGAGAGGGCTCTCTCTAAATGGGTTAATGATTTTGATTATAGATAAGATGGCTAACTCTTGTAAAACAACTGTGAAAAGTATGAATGGTGGAAACACATTAACAACTATCCATTGTGCTTATGGAGTCAATAACATCTCAATATAACAATAAATTCAACCTTACATAGAAGTCAGGTCATTCAGCATTTAAACATTCAGAACATAAACTCATATAGGACCACACAGTTTATAAATGTATACAGGAAGTCAGAGCACATTTAGTGAATTCTGAGTGATTATACATCCATACCACTGCAAGAATTAGGGAAAGGACAACATCACATATTCTGAACATAAAGATCCCTCATGAATCCTGAGAAGTAAAGCCAAACTTGTATTACTGAGACAAAGTTTTACATAAGCCAAATACCAGCCTTTTCATAAAATTTCCAACCTTGAGTACATTGCTGCTCCATCTATATATAGAGTTCTTCTACCTAACTGAGATTCCTCCTCAAGCATGAGGGGAATTCGAATTCCTCCTTATTTGACACCTATTGACATTTAAACTAACTATTTAATACAAAAGACAGCTAACTAGGAGTTCTAGAGACCTAAGACAATTAGGAGTGTAACTCCTCATTATGATCACAACAACCTTATCTAAGCATTTAAAGAATTATTTGACAACTCGCAACCTCAAGAAGTCGAATTTGATGAAGCCTCCCACGTGGTCATCTAACTGCTGAAGACAAACCCTAGAAATTAGGGAACATGTTTCCCTGCTTTTAGGTTTAGGATCCCTGAAATTGGCACGTGGGACAAAGCCTTTATCTCCTCATCCATGACACATTTTTCGAAACTGAAGGAGGTTTTTGTAGTCCAAGATGTCTAGAAAAAAAAAATCTCTTGGTGTTTTAAAATACTTCTCCAGCTGTCCAGAATCGATCCTTGATGTTCCTAGAAACTAGGAGACTGTCCCTTGCTCTGTTCTGGCTGAAAAATGGGTCTTGGGACAGAGCTCATAACTTCTCACAAAAAACGTATTTAGAAAAACTAAAGGAGGCTTTTGTGAAACAATCCATTCTGAACAAAAAACTCTCTTGTTTTTTTGAAACACCATCCGTACCGCCCAGAATGTGCCTTTTAAAAACAGGTGTAAAACAGAGAAATATGCCTGTGAAAAACTTGCACCTACAACAGTTTCGTAGCGCAAGTTTAATCACGCATTTCTCCCAGATCATAATTAATTTGACGAAACTGAAAGAGGTTGTTCTATTTAATTATTTTAGGAATAAAAACCTCTTTCCATTTTCCAAAATATTCTTTCAGTTGCTCTGGAGACCTCCTGTAAGTTGACTACTTCAAACAATTTTTCTCTTGAAAAAGGCTACTTCAGTTACCCCGGTTGTTCTTCATACAATTGCATTGGATTATATTGTTTTACATACACTGTAGACTTGACCCAAAACCTCTTTGAAGCTGCCTTAATCATCATGAACAAAAATAGCTATGAATAATGATCATCTTCATAAACTTCCTTTCAAAAATATTTGCCCTTTGTCTTTCAACATTGGTCCATGAAAGCATAATGTGCAGCTACAGCAGTTTCGTAGCACGCTACGAAACTGTTGTGTGATTTTAAAAACAAAGCTTCAAGTCAAAAATTCAACTCTCTTGATCTTACCTTTGCTTGAAATGACCTTTCCATCTACCATGAAGTTGTTCAAAACTTACATGCCTTGCTTGAGGCTTCAAAGAACTCTGATGTATGCTCACCCTGAGTTTGCCAAGTGCTTCTTATGCATGAAAGGAACTTGAGAATAACCAAGACCAATTCTCCCTTACCTTACCCTTTTCCTTTGAAATCGTTTCAGTGATAATAGTGGGGTTGATGGCCCACCACACCAAATTATATTTTTTTTGTTTTATTTAAAACAAATTTAGTCATTTTCGAAAATTTGAAAAAGGACTAAAGAAGGCAAATTAACGGGCCACAAATTTGCCTAGAATCTAGCCCAGGTTGGCCAGAATCTAGTGGCCAGGTGCTGTCCAAATTGTGTCCTCCTTAAGCCTACCCAGTCATCAAAAGTCAACCAAACTTTGACTGCTTCTAACTTTTGCATGCGAACTCGGTTTTAAGAACTGTTCACATCACCGTGATCAAGACGATGAGATATATGCTTCAGTCTTGGTCTACAATAATCCTAATCACTTTGATTTTCAGGCTTCCATCAACCCTCTTTGTCATTTGTGTGTTTCTAGAGCTACCTGGATTAATCCTCCCCACTAAGGATCTTTTGGTCCTCCAAAAGCATTAAAGAAAATCTGCAATTTCTCTATACCTTGTCTGCATCACAAGCGTCTTGAAAGGTCTCACTTCCATCTCCTTCACCTTTGTTCTTCAGAGTCTTAATTGATGATCCGACACCTGCAATCTGTAGTACATTGTTTTGAAAATTAGATGCTTGTCTTAACTGACCAACTAATGACCCAAGCGTCCCACACTTGCCACGAGTTTTTAACACATACTCGGTGGTCAAGTTTACAACAAGATGGACATAATACTTTAGCTATGAAAACAAGGCCAACATATCATTGTTGCTTCAACAAGTGATGGAAAACACATCATCAATGCAACAAATGATTTACAAAGATAAGGCCAAACACTATCATTTCTTTGACAAGTGATGGAAACACGACATCAGTTTCAGAGTTTAACATGAAACTCAAAATAATATCAAACATGATTGTTGTTGAACAAGTGATGGAAACACGTAATCACTTTTACATTTTGAAATGCAACGAATGATTTACAAAAGCATGAGCATGATAAGATAACATATCGGAAACCATTTTTCACTTATCAATGTGAATGGGTCATCTCCTTGTGGAAGTTTTCCTTGTCGAAGATGTGCTCCCACCATTCTCTTTCCTCGATGATTTCAACGATGTGTCGGAAGATTCTGACACCTTCGAGCATTCTCCCTCGGTGTATCTCAAGCCTACAAATTGAGGTCTCTACTTAACCTTCAATGGTTGAGTTATGCCTTGGTTATTAACACCAAGTTCTTTTTCCTCCTCATGCCTTGTCCTGGTAAGGAGCCTCATGTTTGTCCCTATAATTGGGATCTCCACATCTCCAATAGAAATCATACTATGTGATGATGAAACCGAAAGGAAGTCAACATCTTTTACCTCCTTTGTTGATTTGGAAAGAACTGATGAGGGTCTCTCATCATTTATTGTTAGTGGTTGACAAGCTATCTCTGCGCATTCCCCAACTTCTTTTCTAATATACCCAAGTCCTATCTGATGGGGTAAATAATGCCTTGGCTATGAATGCCCAAGCCTTTTCCTTCATACCCCATTTTCTTCAACATTTTGGAGCCAACTCCTGTGGTATGATTTTCAAAAATAGCGAAATCATCATCAGGAAATATACATGAAGATGGAGAACTAATTTTTACCTCACATGGGTCACACTGTGGCTTTTCCAAGTCCTCGTCCTTTGCTTGCAACTGTTGTAGCAAACTATGTTTCTCCTCTTTCTCTTCATGTAGACGCATCTTCAATTCAGCGTTGTCTGTTTGAAGACTTTGGTTGCTATTCTTCAGTTCTTCCAGGGCCTCTTCCATGGCTTGCAACTGAAGCTGCAATTGCTCCTTTTCCTCTATCTCTTTCTATAGAGTTTCATGCATTATCTCCACTCTTTTGTAAATTTTCAGCATGGTCTCGTACATTGCTTTTTCATCCTCTCTCATTGCACATTCCATTGTTCAGACTGCAATTCACATCAACGCAAAGACTGCGCAGATACCACTTGATCCAGGTCTGGGTGTGACAAAGGACCCTTTCGAGACCTTTTACTTTCATGATGTGTTAAGTTGCATTTTCAAAAGAACATAAATGAATGCATCTCCAAGCTGTAAAGAAGAGGAACAGGGAAATAATTAAAACATAAGTTGTTGATAATGGAGTTTGTCTAGGAGGGACTACGTCTCCAAGCCCCGGTGTCAAAATGGTGTAGGCCACTACATTAAGTGTTGTCAATAGTGATGATGTACATAAGAGGTGATGTCGCTATCATACAAGGAGAATTCCCTCACGCAGGAGTGGCTTCAAGAGATGTTCCACTATAGGAACTCTTAGTAAAAAAGGACTCCTATCAGAATGACACAAACTCATGCATGATGAGCATCCCGCTGTTATTGCATAAAAGGGATCTCAATACAAACATACGTGATGACAACATGAGTATCCCATCAACATACAACAAAGGGATCTCAAAACATAATAAGAAGAATCATGAGAAAAACTACATCACATAGATGATTCCTTGTCACATCAAGCAGAAATCATGAAAACGAGTAAGAAACAAGATCCCACATCAAGCATCAACAGGGATCTGTGCAGAACAATGCATAGCAAAAGAAGTACATGAATACATTGCATATAAGTCACAACCAGGGGCCATCTGAAGAAGTGGATGTCAAACTGTTGAAGTTTTACGTGCCATCGATCTCACAGCATCAATTGCATGGAAATGATTGTTTGCACATGAATGTTGACACCTGCAATCCTCTTAGAATAGTTGTCGAAAAATGAAATGAGAAAATGGAAAATCTGAAGACGCCATCAAATTTGTGGCATCGAATAGTGCAAAATCGACTATCAAATTTTTGAATTATGGGAAAATGAAAATCTGGGGCTCAAGGAATCTTTTAGATTCCCCGTAGATTCCTCAAAGATTCCCTCCTCCAGGTCCTCTGCAACTATGCTGCTTAGATCAGGAAACTGACGGGCCATCAAGCTCGTGTCGTTGAGGTGTAAGATCGACATAAAATTTGTCCAATTTGGACACTGCAAAAGTTTCACCCTCCTGAAAATTTCGCCCAATCATGGTTATGCCTGCCTTTTCTCTGGGCTCATTGTTCCACCTGCAATAAATTAATAAAAGAATGGTTGCCTTGAAAAATGCACCAGTCCTTGGCCTCCGTTCCATTCTGCATCACGTGGCTCCATTCCCGTTCCACACCTCCATTCTCAAATCTGTTGTTCGGTCCTTTCTCCCCCCTGGTGCAAGTAAATTTTAAGGGTTTATTTAGAAAAATATGGGTGGAGTTTACCAAGAAAACCCCATGGCCTAGCGGTTGATGGATATATTTGGAGTGCGAAGGTCAGGGGATCAAATCCCACCCCCACCATATATAACAAAACATTTTTTTTAAAACATGTGCGGTTTGTTAGGTTGTTGGTTCGTTCTATTAATTGGTTGGAACGCTCAAATGGTTGTACGTTGTACTCATGGTGCCAATTGCTTGGGGGCTGTTGGTACCATTCTAAGACCCTTTTTCCCTCCCAAAACATGACCATTTCCTACCTTTTTCTCATCATCCATTCCTCAAATGCCTTGGAAATTAATTAATTTAATAGTTTATAGTTGTTGACAT
>APFE030493662.1:422970-463407 GCA_000404065.3 Pinus taeda | reverse complement strand
CCCATTCCAGAATGGATTGAAGAAGCTCGCAGAGAATGGTTTTCACAACCCGAGCTCTCCCAACTCATTTCTCAATTACAGGCCGATCCAAATCCCACCAAAGGCTACTCGTGCAGGATGATATTCTTCGCTACAAGGACAGAGTCGTAATATCACCAACATCCACCTTCAAAAGTCGCATTCTGGCAGAGATGCACTCATCTCCCATTGCAGGACATTCGGGCTTTCAGAAGAGGTATGCTCGCACCAGAAGATCATTTTTCTGGACAGGCATGAAAAAGGACATCCTTACCTTCGTAACCGAATGCGAGGTCTGTCAACGCCACAAAGGGGAAAAAGTAAACACACCAGGCACATTAAAACCATTGCCCATTCCGACATCAATTTGGACAGAAGTTTCTATGGATTTCATTACAGGTCTTCCAAAGTTTGGGAACAAGTCAGTCATCATGGTGGTTGTGGACTGACTGTCGAAGTATGCTCATTTATGCGCCCTACCCCAACTATTTACACCAACTTTGGTTGCCCAAACTTTCATGGATCAGATCTTCAAATTGCATGGCATGCCCACTTCTATTGTGTCCGACAGCGACCCAATCTTCACCAGTCATTTTTGGCAGGAGCTCTTCAGAATACAAGGCACTCTCAACTAAAACTCAGTACTTCCTATCATCCGCAAATAGATGGTCAAACCGAAGCCGTCAACAAATGTCTAGAAACCTACATTACGTGTTTCACTTCAGAAAAGCAACACCTTTGAGTACAGTGGCTACCTCTAGCTGAATGGTGGTATAACACCAACTATCATGCCACCACCAAATGACTCCCTATGAAGCAGTATATGGTCAACTCCCGCCTTCACCTACTTCGTATCTCAAGGGATGCTCAAAAGTACAAGCAGTGGATCAACTCCTACAACAACGCGCAACCATGCTCGCTCATCTTCGAGAGAATCTTCATCAAGCTCAGAACCGCATGAAGCAACAGGTAGACCAGCATCGCTCAGAGCGCCAATTTCAAGAAGGGGATCAGGTCCTTTTACGGCTCCAACCATATAAGCAAACATCACTCAAAGACAAAGGATGTCAGAAACTCTCTCCCAAATTCTACGGACCATATCAAGTACTTCAACGCATTGGAGAAGTGGCCTACAAGTTGGCTTTGCCACCTACTGCAAAAATCCATCCAGTTTTTCATGTCTCATGCCTCAAGAAAGTGATTGGGAACAACTGCAGAATTTAGACTAGTCTACCAGAATTGGACGAAGAAGGATCCATCTGGCTTCAACCGGAACAAGTCCTCGACACACGAGTCAAGCAACTGCGCGGCCGCATGATTAAGGAAGTCCTCGTCAAATGGAAAGACAACTCTCCAGAAGATGCAACTTGGGAGCCAGCGACTATTCTGCAGTAGTTTCCGCAGCGTCAGCCTTGAGGACAAAGCTAGTCTTAAGGGGGTGGGCATGTTAGGGTCCCACCCTAACCCCCTTATCTATGTAATGGGACCACGTCATAGTCAAGATTCAATAAATCCCATATTAATAATTGTAAGTGGTTAATCCGCAATTAATAACGGAACCACAGTTAGTTGCAAATGGGCCGTAGTATTAGATAGATGGTATTAGAAATACACGGTATCGGCCCGTTGTATTTCACGTAGGAGTCATATATAAAGGCTAGAAACTCCCTGCGAGGAGCATCGTGTCTTATTTTGTAATCGAGCTCTGCTCTATTGGAGGTTGCCCCCTCGAAGAGGCAAGTGAACATTACTGTCTGAATAATAAAATCATTGCTATTCTGTGTTCTGGGTATATTTTCTTCGCATATTCTATATTTGGGTATCATTTGCAGGTTAAGAGCATAACGCAATGCTTTGGCTGACGGAATTTTACCTAGAGTGCACTGCGAAATCATGTTAGACAGATAAAGAGTGTTATTGATTAACTCAATTAAATCACTGGTAGATGATCTGCATCTTGATATTTCTCTCTCTGCTTTCATTAGCTGTGACTGCCATTCTAAGAAAAGGATCTCTTTGTGTGACTCTAGAATTTTAGGCAGATTTGCGGCTTGCCCTTTGCTGGTGTCTTGCCAAGCAAGGAAGTTGGTTAGAGTCTCATTGACCTGTTCCAAATCCTGCCTAACATCGATTGACTTGTCAACTATTGATGCAGTAATCTCACAAAGGGGCTCAACTAGAGAAATGTTATGACATAGCAGTCTTAGCTGTGTAACCAATGCTTTGTTGATCTGGAGGGCTTCGGACCTGAAATCTGTTGGTTGCGGAAGACTCTTGAACTTTTCTACTTGATGTGACAGCTGAGCGATTTGCTCGTCTTTCATTTTCATCATTTGTTCATTCATTGTCTTTATTCTGGCCAATGCTTCGGATAATTCCTTTTGTTTTTGTATTGCGTTTGAGTCTATCCTCTGTTTTTCCTCCAGCAATTGCTTATTTAATTGATTGTTTATCTGATGTTGTGTTGATAGTTGCTATTCTAACTGTTCAATTTTCTACTGTCTTTCGAACACTCGTACCTGCAATGAAACAATCGTTTGGTCTCTTTCCTTAAGTAGATTGCTTACTTCCGAGGCTTTATCCATAGTGGTTGCCAAATAAGCTCCGGCATATTGAGAAAGTTTTGTAAGGTCATCAGAAGGGTTAAACTCTTCTTTCCACACTACATTAGCTGTCTCTGTTTGTGTTGGAAATAGGGAAGATTGATCAAGTCTTCTCCTTTTCCTCTGTCTTTTCACTATAGCCCTGTGTTTGGGACTATAAAAGACATCTAATGGAGGTATGTCTTCTATCTCAAAATAATTTGATCGGATGGATCCTTTGGAATTATTTCTACATTTGTGTTGGTGGGTACGCCGCTGGTTCCTTCAATTGGAACCGTTGTTGACGTTGTATCTTGTCCGACTGTTACTTTGGGTGTGCTGGTACCTTGTGAACCTTCCAAATTGCTTATAATAGTGTCAAATTGTTGCCATTCTTGGAGGAGCTTGGGATCAATCTGAGTATCCATATTGATGTTTTCACTACCCTTGTCCTGTTCTTTTTTCTGCTCTTTCTCCTGCTCTGGTTCTTTTCCTCTTTCGAGAATATTTTCTATAGAAGGAGGTTTATCAATAATTCACTATTCAGGTTCGCTTGACTGGATTGTTGGGGTAGTAGCTAATAAGTACAGAGGTAGAGTTTGCAACCTCTATTCTCTGAGCCTATTAAATTCTACTAGCTTTTCATCGTTATATCTCATTTTTGCCAGCGTTTGTACCTGGAATAATGATTATGTTGAAGAAAACAGGTTATCAAACTCATCCTTTTCATGATCAGACCTTGTAAGTTTGGCTTGTTCAAGCACAATATAGGCAACTTTCCTTGATCAAATTGCCTTTAGGAATGGTTGCAAGATTGAGCATGTTTATTTTTTCTGCCTCCTTCTCCGCATGCTTGTAATCGTGTAGAGTATAAACACCGCATCTCAAAGGAAAAGTAGGCCAACCCTGCTTTTTAGAATTCTTAAGAGTCTTGGATGTTCCTGCTGTTGTTATTTGGTAGGCCAAATCTCAGGCTAACAGCTTGTCAGGTACACACAGAGGAAGGACATGAGGTCTTGCAAGGCTACCAGAAACCCTTATGTATGTGAACTTGTCTTCCCCGAACCATTTTCCTACAACGGTTAGGTCAACCTCTGCTTCCGTGGAAATCTTTGGGGCAGGCTTATCAAAAATGGCATAATAGATAGGTAACATGAAACCATTACAGATTTGGTATAAGTGGTCCTTATAGTGCGTCTTCCATAACTTTTGATGATAAATGTGGATTGGTATGGGGTCTTGTGAAGTCCATCTCCACCCAAGTATAGGAAATTCAGAATTGAAGCAAAGAGTATCCATAATATAAGCACTATAATAAAAAGGAAGAATAGTCCTGTTGGTTACGTGAGTTTTTGATCTAAATTCAAGAATTGCAGTGGCTAATTTATCTGACAATATGTTTGCGCAATCCATTATTTCACTGTTAACCGTCGCTTCCATTAAAGGAACCATTTCAATAGTGAACTTTGCAGAATCATGTAATCCCCAAATTCTACACATCATTGCCCCAGCATAACAGTAAGGAGAACATAATGAATCTACAGAGTACTTACCTGAGGATTCATGTTTGTGCCTTGCGGGGTTCTGTCTCCACTCCCGAATTGGGGCTGATTCTGTATCATTCTCGCTTGCGAACTTTTCAAGAAATGCTTTATTGTATTTCTTTTGAGGTTCGGGCAAGTGATACATTTTCATTAAGTCATCAGACTGAAATGAGCCAAAAATCCTTCCATCAATTGTGAAAAATGTCCTATTTAAAACCGAGATCTCTTCTATTTCCCATCGTACTACATCAGTGTATGGAAGAATTTTCTCACGTGCTGCTATTCTGTGCAAGTATGAGTCAGCTAAATCCTTAAGGGAAGCTTCTGATTTTCTAGTTGAATCTGTGGTAGCTTGTACGGGTACTGCCTCAGGCTCCTCTGCTTCAATTAAATTGTAGATGCTTTGCCAACCTGTGTTTCCAAGGCCAAGACACGTAGTGTCTAAAATCAAACCCTTTTTTCTTGGTCTTGGATCACTGGTGGGTTGCACTGTTACTACGGGAGCCGTTGCTGCCGCGGATCTCTTGGATTTCTTTTCCATTTGGTTTGAATTTTTTCTTTCGGCGGAGTTCTGCGCAAGGAATGAAACCAACATGATATAGAGAATAGGTAGTATAAACCAATATGAAAGAATTATATCAATTAGCGAATAACAAAATATTATAGTGATGCTGCCGTAGATACAATCTCAGGGAATATCTCGGCATAACTGCTTCATTAATTCGCCGCTTAACCTATCAATCATGGTAAAGGAGTTTTAAATACCCATCATATCATTTATATGCCGAATGATTGATTTAAGTGTGGCTTGGATTTTTGGCGGATAATCATAAGTAAATCGCAATCGGTGATTGGTAACGTGAATGGGAAGGCTTTAACAATAATCCAAAATAATGCATGAAAGCCTTTTTTTAAATATGTTTTGAAACTCGTGCCTTAATGTATCGCAATCGGGGATGGGCTCAGGTCATATTACTTATGTCATTGCAAAATCGCCGATCGCCGATGGTGATATACCTTATCGCATCGGGAGATTTAAAGGTGTCATAAACATGCACTGCGCTACATCCTTCGATTGTCGATAGCGATATCGCATTGGAGAAATAGGGGAGGGTCTTTCATTATACTTGCTATTCGCCTTTCTCGATATCCGATAGTTGTTCGCTTTTCGGATCGGAGTAAGTTAATGGGTGCATGCATTATGTTTTCTTTAGTGTTGCGATATGCGATCTTGCGATCACTTTATCGCAATAATAAAGAATTTTATATTTATTCATAAGACCGATTTCATTAGTTCAAAAGGTTTATAATATAACATTTCCATTGGACCTTTTGATGAAGAATTTTCTAATGATGAGTTGATACCAATTTATTCACACATCTATGTTTAAAAGGGACCCATTTCATATTATAGTTAGAAAGAAAACTTTTATGAAATATGGGGTTGTTGTACAACACAACAGGTACATATTAAGGAATCATAGAAATCAATGAATTGTAAAAAGTTCTAGAGAAATGGACTGAAAATGGGCGCCATTATTTCTTTTTAAGAACTCTGTTCTTTTCACCATAAAGAGATTTACTATTAATGATGGATGTTATACTATCTGAAAAACTGGTCAACATTTTTCTTCCCATTAAAGCGATCACAGGACCAGAATTCAAAATTGTGATTTTGCAACTTTATTCGAAGAACTCTCAAGGATAGTCTGCACTCATTTTTTCCCCAATATAATACTAATAATTTTAGTTTTTTTGTTTGTTTGTTTTGTCTACGAATTGGGTATATCTTAGAATGAAAAACTTTTACCTTTTTTTTTTTTATGCCAATATTTATTCCTATTTTCAAGTTTATTTAAGGCTTTAGTTATAATTGGGCTTTACCAAGTTATTCATGATCCCAAGTCACATGAATTTGATAGTGATAAGTAAAAAATCTGAGAATGATGTAAATATATCTCATGTTCTATAAAATTACCATATATGTACCAAATATCGCAGATGTCCATACCTACATGAAGCTTAGCAATTTTCTTATCATTTTCTATCACTTATGCATTTGTAGGTCAAATTTTTCTTACAGCCTTGGTGGGGCTTCTATTGAATCCTTACACTATTGTATATAATATATAATATAGACTTCTTCAACCCAAAAGCTATTTGATTTTTTTTGCCTTGACAATGCTCTTTTCCATCTCAATAATGGTCCTATTTTCCTCTATATAGTGCGGTTATGTTGCACAAATACCTTGAGTGTTGCAATACTTGGAGAAGTAATTAGAGTTTGTTTTCCCAAACTCTAATTTCTGAGAACATTAATCTTCTTATCAATTTTCCTTTTGAGTTTCAACCATTGCTCTGTATTCCTTCAATGTTATAAGATCTAATGACTTGTACTTGAGAAAACACAACCATTTTTTTTGGAAGGGTGTCGATGGATGTTATGAAATAATTTGGACTTTCCAATGAATACACATGCATGTTTTTTCTTCATCCAACATTTTTTGTCAAATTTATCCCTATGCTTATTGTCTAAAATACGAAATTCACAATAATTCATGCTGAATTGGAGGAAAAACATGAACCATATTAAATTTATTTAAATGATCTGGATTCTAGACTTAAGCTATCCATACCTATGATGTTGTAGTTGATTTTTGAGTCATTTTCAGCCACCAATGGTTCTTGTCCTATTGTTGTAACCGACTTGTACTTGAGAAAGCATGACCAAATTTTTCTTGAAAGGAAATTGATGGATGTCGTAAAATAATTTGGACTTTCCGATGACTAAACAAACATGCATGTTTAGTCATCCAACTCTTTTTGTCATATTTATCCATATGTTTCTTGTCTAAAATGCAAAATTCACAATAACTTGTCCAGACTTGGAGGAAAAACATGAACCATATTAAATTTCTTTAAATGGTCCAGATTCTAGACTTACGATATCCATACCGTTGATGCCATAGTTGATTTTTAGAGTCATTTTCAGCCACCGATGCTTTTTGTAATATTGTTGTAACTGTATACCTATCAAGATCTCCTTCAACAACTTTTGCAACCACTTTGTACTTGTCCCTCTTGAAACCCTTTCCATCAGATTTAATCTTGGAATGACACTTTAGTATTTGTTGACTATAGTTTCTTCTTTAGTCTCAGTAAATACATACTCCACATCTTTAACACCTCCATTAGGCACTTTCATTGGGTTTGTTACTTGGCCTTTTACCATGTGTACCTTCTCGTCTCTTGAAGCAATTGTCTCTTGGTGACTTCTATTATCATTCAATTAGGAAAACCACTCACTTTTTCATGTCATGTGGTCTATTTAATATCTCCTTAAGCATATTTTTGGTCAATAGTGAAGTAATAAAGAGTCTATGATCTCTCTTCTCTTCACTATCACAATTTTGACTGGGCTTCTTTTGATATGAATTACTTGAATGCCCTTTACACTTTGCATGAGAAAATTCATACTTCATTTCTACAATCCTTCTCATAATCACCAGGTTTTCCACAATAATAGCACTTGCATTTGATACCTGGGCTGCAGTTTCCCCTCCTTCATGCTTTCAAGTTGTGATCTCTTTGGCTTCGTCTCTTGTCCCTTCGTTGGCCAAAACTTTGCATTCCTTCACCCTCATGCTTTAACACAAAGACATGTTCACAACTCTCTTCTTCATCATATATCTTATTTGTTTGCTCATCTAGTAAGAGCAGTCTTCTTAGCTTATTAAATGTGAAGGACATAACTCATGTTGATAAGCTAAGACTTGCTACAAACACTTAAAAATATTAAGAAAAATTAATGGCTATAGACATAAGATCCATGTTCTTTATCTTTCCACATCCAGTAATAAATGATCTCTTATATTTTTGACACTAGTTAGATGCTTATGTGGATCTTCGAACATGAAAAACTGTAGCAAAATAGCCATTAAGGAGAGGGGTTAGCAATTGACACCCATTTTGTATGCCCGTTGCCATGAAAGTAGTGCCACATCAGCATCTCAAACATTCTCTATAATGAAGATAAAATCTAGAAAATTAGCTTAGTTGATTTGATGTATGCAATCTTGCATAAGCTATGCACACGGTTTGCAAGAACTATTGTTAGTCAGGGAGAAGGTTTTATCAATGATGAACATTATCTTTTTTTATCATATATATTTAGCATATTTTCTGGGAACCAGATTACTTTAGTACTCATTGTCTGAGAATTTTTCTCCATTAAATTATTATATTTTATTTTTCTTAACTTTATAGTTGTACTATTAATATAATTGATATTATAAAGGAATGAACCGGTTCATTTTGAGAAAAAACATCATGTGGTTGCTTTTTCTTTTATCTACTACTATTTTGAAATTTAAAAACTTAGTATTTTTATTTATTTATTTGATTCTCATCTTTCCTCTTTCATTTCTTTGGACCTTACTTGGGTTCTATAGATTAAGCAATCAAAACTAGTTTCATGGTTTAACATCTTTGTATTGCCACCTATGATTTACAGGATCACTTTTCAATCTGATTGGAACACATAGAATAACTCTTTCATGTTTTCACCAATCAAATAGACAAGTTGGTTATATAAATTTTGGGGTTGTTATTTAAAGCCAAGGTGAGGTGTGGTCTTTTGATGTAAAAAAAAGGTACTTTCATTGTGGTGCATATGGATCACACTTGCTTGATTTTCAAGATAAAATGGTTTAAATGTTGTTGAATGATCTCTACATTATTTTCAATTGCAGGATATGGGTTAGATTTTCTTGAGCAAAATATGTTGGATTAAAACAAGAACATGGCAGAAACCAAGGAGATTAGTGGTAAAGAGCAATGTGATCTTTTGAATAGTTTCAAAGATCATGAAGGAAATAATACAAAGGTGAGTCAACAGTCAGAAAAGAAACACAAACAATTTTCTTAGGAAGAGGTGTAGTTGATGTTATTCTTGGGTTCAATTTCCAAATTGGAGATATGTGCAGTTTTATTCAAGGGTAGATCCCAATTCACGTGGAAATTCAAAACTTATTTGCAAAATTGTTATAGTGCTTTGTAGACACATGTTTCAAACTATACAAAATTTATTTTGTACTGATTAAGATTCTCTATAGTAGGAGGAAGTGATCAAGAAGAAATATGGAGAAATTGTACCAAAACAACCTTTGGTTTCGAAGGTGGCAAATCCTTGCCTTTCATTGATATTTTTCTGTATTTCAATGGTTGTCAAAGAAGCATTAATTAGTGCTAAGAAATCATAGCCTTGCTAGAAATTGTATTGCCAAATTCCAACCAAAAACCATTTCGTTGGTTAGTTTTTTTTTTACAATAACGGATATTTTTATTTAGGGCGGCAAACTAGCTGCCGCATGCTCTTACATTACATCAATGACATATATAGATTCTCGTGGATAACTGTTTGGAATTGCTGTCAAAGAAACCAGAAGACGGATCACCAAGAAAGGCTCGCCTCACTTTAGGGATATTACCAGGCAGACAAATGATCGGGTTCAATGGGTTGTTCGCTTTGCCTTCTTTGACAGGAGAATGTCCCTCAAAGCTAAATGAGATGCTGTAGGGCAATGGGTGAAGCATCGCACAAGGGCCAGAAGACTTCCCTGGGCATTTCATGTTTGTGGCGACCTCCTTCGTGCAATACATAAGAGCAACGATGCAATTGATTGGAGGAAGGTAGTGATTATCTGCTTCTACTTTGGAGATGCTGCTACTGTAAAGGAGAAGCTCCAACGCATGGCCCAGTTTTTGCATCGCACAGAAATACAAATCGAGATTACAACCTTTTGGAGATGAGAAACTTTGATAATGATGTAAATGGGCTTCAGATTTGAGAGCAGAGTAAAAGTCAATACTGGAACTGAGTTGGCATCTTGAAGGTCCTTTATGGACGCTTGAAACATAGGGCACCGACAGGAAACAGAGGCCATTGAAAGGAAGAATAACATGAGATGAGAACAGGCCAGAGGCCACATTTTTAAATAGTTTGATAATACAATGAGGTGAGATCCCGAAGAACAGGGTACTGAGGAGTAGAATGATAGCCCTAGGATCAATTAGGAAAGGAAGTCCGATCAGCAGGAACATTAAGGAATGGGACAGGAAGATTCAATCGAATTGACCACCAGAGATCTCCGTTTACAGAGGGAGCCAAGATTGGCCTCCATATCAGCTTGAGAGTTGAGATTCCTTAATATGTGGAAGAAGGAGATTTTACTGAACTTGGGCAATAAGAGTCGGATTTTTTTGATAATAGTGGCTAAATGAACCTGATGGGGGGTCTTATGAGAGGTCAACACCTGGATGATAAGTCTAGAATCTCCAAAGATAGAGAGAGAGAGGATATTTCTATTAATCTCTAGATTCAGCCCCTGCCATAGTGCGAGAGCCTCCGCTCTGTTATTGGATTCGATACCCAGACCCCAATGGAACCGCAATTCCGAAGAACCTCCAGGACACAGAAGAACCCCACCACTGCCAGCAACCCCAGGGTTTCCTTTAGAGGCCCCATCGAAGAATAAACAGTGATCATCCAAGGCCGATCTCCACTTGATAAACTCCAGTTCCTCCAGCCTAATCTCCCAGTTGGCATGGGCAAATGTAGGAGGAATGGATCTTTCCTTCAGATTCTGAACCAGTTCTTTAAGCCAATGCTCCTCCTCTTTGACCAGACTCATTTCATTCCTTGAGGAAGTATTGGCTTCCAAAGCCTCGCCCAGCAAAGCTTTGATTTTAGAAATAACTCTTGTAGAAGTGCAACTTTCTCCTCTGAAAATTCTATTATTCCTCTCCAACCACAACTTCCAGTAGATGAATTTAGGGATCCACATCCAGCTTGTTTTAAGAAGACTTTTTTTTGTAAGGCAAAAGGGAGATAAACTGGCCCAAGTTCGGAGCAGAGAAGGAATGTTGCCTGGGAGGTCAAGTTTAGCTGGTCCTAACATCAGTACTCCCCTCCAGACTACCAGAGCAAAGGGGCAAAGAAACAATAGATGATTGGCAGTTTCTTCATCAGACAAGAAAAGGGGGCACCTAGAAGGCCCTTCCATCCCTCGTCTACGCAAATTATCTCTGGTAAGAATGCTTTGGTGTGCTACAGTCCAACAAAAGAAGTCAATTTTGGGGAGAGAGGGGAAATCCCATATGAATTTCCATTGAGCTGGGTCAGGAGGAGCATGTGGAACAGCCATCATTCTTTTATAACCTTCGGAAGCAGTGTAAGAGCCTAAAAGGGAGCCCCAACCTCTTTTGTCCTTAGAAGTGGCCTTTGAGGGAGATTTGCCTTGAAGCAGATCTAAGAGTAATGAAGCTTCGCCCTGCAACATAAGGGGGACCTCCCCCAAATTCCAACAATCCCAGAGTCTACCGGGATCATCCTTCCAGTTAGATATATCCCACAGAGTGTGCATATTGCAGAACTGAAGCCAAGCTTTGATATTTGCTAGACCTTCCACTTGAATCAAAGTTTGATCACCCAGAATCAAGTCTTCCCAGATTTTGATTTTTCTTCCATTACCAGGGATCCAATAGAGAAAATGGTTGAATTGCTCCATAACAAAACTGCAAAGATTGAAGATCGGAGATCCTTTTAAAGATCTTGGGGGCTTATCCAAGCATCTCAAGCGTTGCCCTTGGAAATATTTCTTCCAAATGACCCTTTTACTCCAGCTAGAGTTTCCAGAGACTAAATTCCACAGGATCTTGGATCCCAAAGCAAGGTTTTGAGCAGCCAAGTTACGCAGGTGGAGGCCTCCTTCCAGAAGAGGTCTCTTGAGAGTCTCCCAATTCACTAAGTGGAGCCTTCTATCATTGTTGTTCCCACCTTCCCACATAAATCTTCTCAACAGACTGTCCATTTTACTGAGAAAGGTTTTGGGGGCAAGGAGAATGGAGTGTTGATATAGAGGCATACTTATATGGACCGATTTCATAAGGATGAATTTCCCTGCATTATTCAACCAAGAGGCTCCCCAAGCTTGGATTCTGATCTTTAGCTTGTCGAGCAGTGGCAACCAATGAGCAACTTTAGGCTTAGATTTGAAGATTGGGATCCCAAGATATTTAAATGACTCCCAATTTCGAATACCGTTAATTTCTAAGAGCCTTGCAATATCTGACAGCTCCTTGATCGAGCAGTTCCAGCCATAGCTAGAGCATTTTTGATAGTTAATCTTGCTGCCCGAGATCAACCTGTAAATGTACATCTCCTTCTTGAAGGATCTGGTAGAGTTTATGATGGCTCCTCCAAGCAGCAAGGTGTCATCGGCAAACTGGGCATGATTAATGTCTTTCACCTTGTGAGTCGTTCTGAGGCCAGGCAGGGTTTGAATCTGCTGGTTATGATCGAGTTGGAAACTAAGCACCGAGGCCTGAACAACAAAGAGGAGAGGAGACAAAGGACTTCCTTGTCTAAGGCCCCTAGAGGCTTGGAAGAAGTCAGTAGAACGGCCATTGACCAGTGGCGCAATCCATGGCGAGGCAATACAGGAATTCACCCAATTTATGAAGGTTGTTGAGAAGCCTAACTTCTTCATCACAATGAACAAAAATTCATGTCTGACCCTATCAAATGCGTTAGCCAGATCGAGTTTAATCACCATACCTTTCTCGTTTCTTTGGCAGCTAGAGTGAACTGCTTCTTGCACTAACACAATGTTGTCCAATATCTTTCTTCCTTTTATGAAGCCCCCTTGATTTTCAGGGATGATCGCTGGCAATATATTCTTAAGCCTGTTGGCAATTATTTTGGAGACCAGCTTGTAACTGGAATTGCACAAGGAAATGGGCCTAAATATGCTAAAGTCAGAGGCACCTTTCTCTTTTGGGATCAAGGCGAGAAAGGCCGAATTGATGCCACCGCCCAGCTTTGCACAATTCTGGGACTTTCTGACCATTCTCAATAGATATTTTTTGATTGTTGACCAACAAGTCAAGAGAAACCTGACAGAGAACCCATCAGGGCCTGGGGCTTTATCAGGCTCCATGCAATCCAGAACTTTCTTAAGCTCGTCCATACTGATCGGAGCCGTCAACATAGCATTATCCGAATCCTGAACGCACTTGGGAATTAAGTCAATCGGGTAGGCATGAGGATCAATAGGGGGTTCTTCAGGAGCCGAATAAAGATCTTTGAAGAAGGAGTAAGTAGCTCTCTTAATGCCATCGAAATCCTTAACCACAGTGTTTTGGTAATGTATCTCAGAAACTGATTTGAAATGCTTTCGAGCTTCGGCTTGCTTATGAAAGAAGCTGGTGTTTTTATCTCCGGGCTATAACCATAGATTCCTAGACTTCTGTCTCCAGAATTCTTCCTCCTCCCTGCTAGATCTGTGAACCTCTTTTTGCAGCTCGACTTATTTTTGGAGAAGACTTTGTGTTACAGGGCTGTGCTCCATTGCTAATTGATGAGCAGCCGGACTATTAAGAGATTCTTTTCTTTTGGCAGAAGGGGTTTTCAATCTTTTAGCCCACTCCTTAAGACTTCTTTTCAGGCCCCTGATTTTCTCTTCCCACATAAAGAATGGAGAACCATGGACAAGCCTATTCCAGGCTTCAGAAACCACCTCTTGGAATCCTTCTTGCTGAATCCACAGAGGACTGAAACAAAAAGGGATGGGGCCTAGATTACCATCCAGGGAAAGCTCGAGGAGGATGGGCTTATGATCAGAAGTGAGATTTGGTAGAATTTTAGAAGTGGCCATAAGGCCGCATGTCAGGAAAGAAGAGTGGACAAGGAATCTGTCCAAACAGGCAGCAATGTGATTGGGGGCTAATCTTTTGCTGGACCAGGTGTATTTCCCTGAAGAAGGTTTAATATCCTCCAGATCCCAGCCCAACATAATATCTTCAACCCATTCTCTGGCAGGGTCCCTGACAATGGATCCTCCCTTTTTCTCATCAACAGCAAGGGTGACATTCAGATCACCTACAATAATGATATTTCCTGGATTTTGCTCTGAAAGAAAGGAATGAAGCAAGTTCCAACAAATTTTTTTCTCGCCTGGCAATACCGGAGCATAAAGATTAAACATACTTACTTGTTGACCAGAATCTTTGTGGAGGAGCTAAGTGAAAAGCCAATGGGGCCTAATTTTTTCTTGAATAAGATCATATATGGTGCTGTTCCAAAAGGTGGCTATTCCACCAGATGCGCCTCTCGCACTAACCGCTCTTCCATGACCTTTTTGCCAAAAAACTTTACTAGATTGGAGGAGAAGAAGATCCTCCAGCTTTGTCTCCTGGATGACGAGGATTTCAGGCGAATATATTCTCACTATGTCTTTCAAGGCTTCCTCTTTCAACCTGCAACCTAAACCTCTGCAATTCCAGGAGACATATTTCATTATTTATTGACTTGGGGGATTGAGGCTCCTTTTGGAGCCCTGTTACTCTTGCGTCCAGATCTGGTATTCATCATTCCTTTGAGGGTTTTTTGGGAGCCTTGGAGGACATCTAGATAAGTTTTTTCCTCTCTCTGTGTCTTCTTGGATTTCCGACCTCTAGTCGTCTTGATAGGAGTGACTTGCGAATTGTCAGTTTCAGAATCTCTCTCTTCTGATTCTCCCTCAGAATCAGAGGTGAGACTGATGTGCTCTTCGTTGCCTTCGTTTCCCCTCTGACCATCATCAACTGGTGGAACAGTTGATGCGACTTCAGTTTCTTTCACCTGCTTCAACTTATTTTCTGTATCCTCTTGAGTCTCCATGACATCCACCTTTTCTCTTGAGGAGGAGCCATCTTTAGAAGCAGCAGTGGCCTTTGTATTAGTTTGTGGCTTCCCCAATGGTATAGAGTTATTCTGACCTGGGGGCTTTGGAACAACCTTTCCCTTTTTAATTTCTTTCCATCCTTCTTCTTCAACCTTGTTCCCTGTTGGAGCTTTTGGGCAGTTTCGCCGGAAGTGTCCGTGCTCATGACAGGTTCGGCATTTGAAAGGCAACTGCTCGTAGTCCAACTTCTGGTAATGCTGCCATTCTCCAACTGTAAGTTTGACCGTTTCTGGCAGACCGACTTCCAGATCGACTTCCACGCAGATTCCAGCGCAGGTATATTGGCCCTTGTGATCAGCTTTGTCAATGAAACAACCCAGCCCATTACCAATCTTCTGCAGGGATTGATAGCTCCAGCAGTGTATCAGGAGGTTAGGGAGACAAACCCAGACCGGCGCCTCCTTAGGGATATCGACAGAGGGATCAAAATCGGGGCTCCATTTGTTAAGATACAGTCCCTGATTTCCCATAAAATACGACCCATTTCTGAACACCAGATCACGATCTTCTTTGGAGGTAAATTCAAAAATGAAATAGCCTCTTCCCACAGCATAACAAATCACATTATTTTTCAGCTGAGGTCTCCAGTTTCACTGAATCCAATCGTCCGTGGTTTTTGTGGAAGGCTAGCGGCCCATAAACTGCCCTACCAAGCCTCTGTCAGCTAGAGCAAGAGCGATTTTAATCGATTGTTCCTCTGGGAGTGCAATCTCTGGTATTTCTTCGAGCTTTTTTATGAATTTCGACACTTTAGAGATCTGGTGTTTCTTCCCTTTCTGCTTTAATAAGCTACGGAATCCGTCTTCAGAAGATGGTGGTGGGGTGGGAGAGGACCCCCCACCCCCAAGACCGCTCATGGCGGCGTTAAAGCTCGACGACGGCTGCAGACCAAATCATAACGCCACGGAGCAGAGCAAAGCAAAAAAGTTTTCTTTTCAAAATTTTCGTTGGTTAGTTATACTACACCAAATTAAGTTTAAGAGAATAACTATTTTTTATTCATTAACAATTTTAAATTTCAACAACTAAAAAATTAATAATTTAAAGAAATAATAAATGTATTATTTTTTCCAAAAGTTCAATATAAATTACAATAATATACTATATTTATTATAATTTATAAAAATAATATTTAACCAATAAAACACTAATGCTTGATACTTAAATATATATTTGAGACATGAAATGAAAATTATAAATTATATTATTTTTAAAACCAACCTAGATCCATCTTAACTCCAAATCTACCAAGCATCTAGAGGGATGAAATCTCTTGAGATGAAAAAAAGATTATATCTTGAGATGCAAACCTATTTTGGAGTGAAAAAGATTGTCTCTTAAGTTGCAAACCTCTTTTAGAGTGAAAAAATATTTGATTCCATCACTCTCGGCCATATTTTATCCTAGTTAAGATGGATTTAGATTGGTTTTATATATTGAAATATGATCCCTATCTTGGTAGATCCGGAGTTAAGATGGATCTAGATAGATTTTATATATTGAAATATTTTATTTATGATGCACATTAATTTTTTTAATTACTATTAATATTTTTTAAATGTTATATATTAATTTAATATTAAGAATTGAATTAATTACATATCTCCCTCACAAAAGAATTGAATATTTTTACTTTCAAATACTTATTCTTTGAAATATTTTATTGGAGTTGATATATATATATGATGATGATGATGATGATGGTGGTGGTGGTTAACGTCCACTGAAACCAAACATTGGTCTATCGGACCTAAAGAAACAAATTATTTATTTTGATTTAAGATTTTATTCCTATGCTCAAAAAGCTTGGACAGAAGCCTCCCAAGCTCACTATAATTTTGACATTATAAAAGGCTAGGAAGGTCAGTATTGTAACAAAGATTGTGAAACTGAGATCTAATGTGGTTGTACGCGGGGCACTCTAAGAGGAAATGGTTTTCATCCTCGATGTTCCTATTATCACATATATGGCAGATCCTTTCCATCCATTGAGTTTCCTCACACACACACACACACACACACAGAGAGATATATATATAAAGTTGATATTAAAATAAATTAGTTAATTGACTAAAAATTTATCATTAATTGAGAAACAATTTTTTTAATTAAAATGAAGTAATAAATGGAAATTAGTTGTAAATAAAGAATCAAATTAATCTTTTTATTATTATTATTATTTTAATCAAAACAAAGGTCAAACTTTCCCGGATGCGGGTGTTTGATGGCCAGGACGGTATGTGGGAGGCGCGCGAAGTGGGCAAGTGGCAACCCTACCGCGTCAGATGTAACAGCTATGGGCTGGCTCGCCGGCTCCGCACAGATACATTTATGGTAGCATTTACGCTGCCGTCCATGCTCTGGGTTCTTAGCGCGATGGCGCTCAGCTCATTTCGCATAGCTGCTGTTCAGGGCGACTCTCGGCGGGATCGCTCGTCCACCTGCTGTCTGTCTGCTCTGGTGCATGTCGTCCGCTCTTCCATGTTTGTCTGTCTCTGCTGGGATATGTGTGCTTTTACAACCTTCGGCCTCCATTATGGTCCGGCTCCTGGCGCTCATAGCTTTTTTCAAGCTCAGTCTTTAGCTCACTCGGCGTATACGCCTCTCAGCTGTTTCTCTGCCCTCCATTCTCTGTTCAACAGTCCTCCTCACAGAAAGATGCCAAGAGAAAGGCTGAGATTGGCTAGCAGGCGCGGTGGTTTGCGTGGGTGCGTCACCCACCAGCACCCCTCCACTTCTCTGGATCCCTCTGAGGATGCTTCGTTCAACCCAACGACCAGACGTGGCAGAGGCAGGGGAAGGGGGCAAGATAGAGGCGGATACTGTAGACATAATGCGCATCCCACAGCCCGCTTCCTCATTCCATGTTCTCTGGCCAATTCCACCTTCATCATCTCGGTGACTATCGAAAAATGTGAGAATGAACCGGGTTTGGGAGCTTCTCATCAGGGGGTTCCTGTAGAACTGAGGCAGGCAAGTCAGATTGCTACTCAGCGTCATGTCTTCGGAGGAGCGCCTACTCTGCACACTGGAACCAATGCTGGCCCAAGCGAGCCTGTGAGAGGAGAGCCCTCTAGTTCTGCGGATCACTCATCTGACTCCACGAACTCAGGACAATTTGGATGCAGAATTGTGGAGGAACAACCGTCAACCTCAGATGCAGATTGAACCGGTCAGCGCCTCTGGTTTTTTGGTCCGGCCACTAAAGCCGAAGTCCTCCTTCTTTTCGATTCTCAGTGTTCATGCCTGTTTTGGGCTTTTGTCAATGATTCAGGTCGGGGTCTGTCTTTGTTTCTGTTTGTGTCAATATCGGTTCTTGTATGAGTCAGTGTTTCGAGTCCTTCTGAATTGTTCAGTGTCCCTTGGTATTAATTACTCTGATGTAAGGTCTCTGGCTTGGTTCCACAGTCAGGCAGTCAATCTTTTGCTCGTTGCCAAATCCTTGGCATGAACTTTCGAGGAAGTGACCTCGCTGTAACTTTTTGTATGAATATAGAAGTAGACCAAATTAGAAAAAAAAAACGAAGGTCAAACTTAATTATTCTAAACCATAAAATTGAAAAATAGTAATAATAAAATATAAAAAATAAATAAAAATAAAATAAACAAACAAACAAAAAAAAAAATATTAAGATCAAATTTAACTATCTGAACAATAACACTAAAAATAGTAATAAAAAATGAAAAACAAATAAATAAATAAATCAAATAATGAATTAACTCATTTATTATTAAATTAAAAAAAAAAAAAATATATGGTAAAAAAATTAAAATGAAAGCAAATAAATAAGAACAAAGAAATAATAGCAATTAGATTAAAATATATAAATACAATAAATAAATAAATAAATAAATAAATAAATAAATAAATAAATATTATAAAAATTTAGGAATACAAGGTAGGAATCAAACACTTGCTAATACTCCAACCATAGTCTTTATTGAGATTGATAGATCTCCTTTCAATTCCCAAGGCTCCGTAAACTTACAGTGACGAAAATGATCAATCCTTGCAATGATTCTCACCTCTTCAATGCAGATGTGATGTTTTGTCTATTCGGCATGTTCTGCAATGATGCTTTCAGCTTCAATGCAAATGTGATGTTTTGTCTATTTCGCATGTTCTGCAATGACCCTTACCTCTTCAATGCAAATGTGATGTTTTGTCTATTTCGCAATGACCCTTACCTCTTCAATGCAAATGTGATGTTTTGTCTATTTCGCATGTTCTGCAATGACCCTTGCCTCTTCAATGCACAAGTGACGCATATTCTACCAAAGTTGAGTAGCTAGACCTTCCATATTTGATGTCAGTTGAGTGCTCAATAATCCTCGTATTAATTGAGCGGCCAATGCAGAAGTGACTCAAAATGAGTCTCTCCACTTAATAAAAAATTCGAAATAATGTTAAGTTTCAATTCTTATTTCAATAAAAATGGATAACATATATCATATGTATACTCTAACTAGTGGATGAAATAAAATCCCATAGAGATTTTTAAAATTTTGAATTTAAATTGTTTAATTTGTAAAATTCGAGTGTCATAGTGGTTTTCGTACATTCAAAAATATATTTTAAATAATAAAAAATCACAATTTTACTTGAAATTGTATCATGATATTTTGTGAAAAAAACTATTTTATCCGTAAATTAAATTATGCCAATAAAATCATAAATATTAAAATTTGATATTTTAAAAATATTGATCCTTTATTTTTCTTTGAAAATAAATATTATTTTCAAATAAATAAATTCATAATATATACTAATGAAACCGCTGTAAATGAATTCAAACACCAAAATATTTTAAATTACTAAAATATTATATATAAATATTAAGTATTATAAATAAATTTGAAATTACTAAAATATTATATATATATTAAATAAATTTTATTTGAAGGATGTATATCCTTTTTAATTTGAAGTAAAAATGTACCAGATGGTAGTGTCTATCAGATTTCGAATCGCCCCGTTTTTGTTGGAATTGGGTGCGGTTATATGTTAAATAATCATTATATAATTAATAAGATATATAATAAATTAATTTAAAATGGCAATATGACAAATTAAAGTTTCTGAAATTAATTTAAAATGGCAATTTACGATTCTTAAAATCGTAATTTTACATCGTATTAAAAATTTCAATCAGATTTTAACCGGAAAAACGCCGAACAACCAGATTTGAATCCCAGAAACCGCCGACAAACCAGATTTGGATTACAATTAGAAATGATAAACCGCCGAATAACCAGATTTTGATCCAATAAATGAAAAACGTGGTGATCTGATGGTACACTATGCGACGCTGGACGAGGAAGCGCATCCTCAATTATTACTTTTTGTGTCAGCGGCTGTCACTGTCAACCATGTGTACCTCGCTGCGTGGTCTAATTTTCAGTGTAACAGGTGGTTGGTTTCTGTGAGGTATCGTGTTTTCTTCAAACACTTCTCGGTACTGGTGTCGTTGGCTTCACATAGGAAAGTGGCCCCGGTCCCTGTAACTGTCCATGGTCGGTCTCTGTAACTGTCCATGGTGACGGGACCCCGAGTACGTGATTATTGTGTTGGCGGTTTTTAATTGGGCAAACAGTCACGGGCACTTCGAAAATTATCAGAAATTTTTGCGTAAATCCCATGTTAAATACCGGCCTTCCAGTTGCCTCATTCGTCTCCATTGCTTACTGAAACGGGGGAATTCCTGATAAGGTAAAGTAAACCTGCAAATTTGGGTGCAGGTAAGTTTAGATTTCAATGTGTGTAGCAGCGAAGGTTATTTTTAGCTTATGGACGTTAAAATATTTTTTTTTCATCGAAAGTTATTTTTAGCTTCATGACGTTAAAATAATATATATATAATATATATAAAATTCTATTTTCCTATAATTAAATCTACTTGTTTTCAGGTGTTTTTTACTCGTGGTCTTAGGATTTGTAGAGGTCTGGTCTGGTCTGAAAATGGGGGAAACGGTGTGTGTAACGGGAGCCAGTGGATTCATTGGATCGTGGGTTGTTCGTTTGTTGTTGGAACGTGGTTATTCTGTGCATGCCACCGTTCAAGATCTTGGTAAGTGAATTGTTGTGTACACAGATTTGAAAATATTGAAAAGAATAGAATGTTTCTGAGACTTTTGTTTGATGAGTTGATGAGATCATCAAAATATTGTTATATAATATATAATTTTTATGATAGGTTAATTTTAATTCTGAAGTCTTTTGGGATTTCTGTAAACAGATTTGAGGATTAATCTGGTTAGTTTGGTCGTATGTTTCATTGAAGGTTTTTGTCAGTTTATTTTTGATAATAAACTTATTCACTGGAAAGTGAATAAGTTTATTATCTAAAATAATTTTTGTATGACTTATTATGTTAGTTAATTAGTTGGTTGGTGTGGAGTTTAATTTTTATTATATGTGATTAAAATTTAATCTTAAATTTTATTTTTTTTGGAAAATTAATCTCTCATGAAGCGTTTAAGTTTTACCTAAGATTTAGGTGATAGCATGACAAATTGTTTTACCATCCAATATTGGAACTAGGATCAGCTTAGGCTCCACCTAATTTGAGATTTGTTTTTTTTCCTTTCTCTAAGCCTCTGTATTAAATTCTGCTTTTTAATGGACTACCACTGTTTATTTGCAGGAAACTGGAAGGAGACTAAGCATCTAGAGGCAATGGAAGGAGCAAAAGAGAGGCTGAAGTTATTTAAAATGGATTTGATGGATTATTCGTCTATCCAAGATGCCATTGATGGCTGTGCTGGTGTTTTTCATTTAGCCATGCCCAATACTATTGACGCAGTTGCAGATCCCCAAGTCAGTAGTATAACAACAATTCCAATGGTTTTTTTTTTAATCGTTTAATTGGGATTTGGGTTCTAACAGAGCCATATTTTGGTGGGTGCTTTGATTTTACTGTAGCCCAGTAAGTAGGATTGTAACATGTCAAATACAAGCATTTAATTGGGATTTGGGTTCTAACAAAGCCAGATTTTAACATTGATGGATAGTGTAGCCCAGTGAGTAGGACTGTAACATGTCAAATACAAGCATTTAATTGGGATTTGGGTTCTAACAAAGCCAGATTTTGACATTCATGGATAGTGCTTTGTTATAACTGTAACCCAGTGAGTAGAACTGTAACCTTCAATGAATTGTCTTGTTACAGGAATTTAGTTTAGTAATATTAGTTACTCTAAAATGGCTGTTTGCTTGTCTGGGTTTTTAACATGCAGAAGCAGCTGCTACCTTTTTGGTATACTAATTACTTTAACATGGTTGATTGCTTGGCTGGATTTAACATTGCAGAAGCAACTGCTGGATCCAGGCATTAAGGGGACAATAAACGTGCTGGAAGCAGCTCACAAAGCCAAAGTGAGGCGTGTGGTGTTGACCTCTTCGATTTCTGCTATAATTCCAAACCCCAAATGGCCTGCAGGCAAGCCTTTGGATGAGAACTGCTGGACAGATCTAGATTACTGCAGAGAGAATGGAGTGAGCATTTCTTTTCAATATATTGATTCATAAATGGATGAAGTAAATCAGTCTCTTGGATTTCTTAGTTCTTAAGCATTTCTTCTTAGTTGCAGCAATTAGTATTAACCCATCCTTTTGATATTTAGTATTAACCCATCCTTTGGATAAAATTGGGTTGAATGCAGATTTGGTATACAGTTGCAAAAACATTGGCTGAAAAGGCAGCTTGGGAATTTTCCAAGGAGAAGGGTTTGGATGTAGTTGCCATAAACCCGGGGACTGCCTTGGGGCCGATCTTGCCACCTGAGATGAATGCCAGCCTGGCCATGATCGTCAAACTCCTTCAAGGTATGGATAGGCAAAAGTTCAAAAGGTTTTATAAATAAATTTGTATCTATTTTTAGTGTTTGGTGAAGTGATAAATTTGGGTATTTTATTAAATTCCTAGGTTTTAATTACATTTATACATTATAAAATGAATGTCACTTCAAGAGTTCTATTTATTTATGGTCACTTAAGAGGTTTATTGTTTTGTTTTTTGATATTTATATTAAATGGTTAAAAAGATTTAAATATCTAACCTTCAAACATTATAAAAAAAATTACTTTAAAAGAATGTTATTATAAAAGTTTCATTTATTGTCATTTACTCAATTTTGTTATTATAAAAGTTTCATTTATTGTCATTTACTCAACTTTGTTATAGAGCCAATTTTTGTTTGTGATCTTGAATCATCCCTTAGTGTTTAGGTTCCATTTTTTAGTTACTTTAAAAAAATGTTATTATAGAACTTACTCAACTTTGTTATAGAGTCAACTTTTGTATGTGATCTTGAAAATTTTTGGGTTACTTTAAGTCTATTTTCATAGTGATCTTTGTTAGTGTTTATGGGCAATTTCATATTACTATTTAAATAAATTAAGGAATCATTTTGATTTAAAGAATGGTTTTTGGTCATAGAATTATTGTTGTATAATTAGGAAGGAATGATTTTTTCTTTGTTTCTTCTAGAAAAGTGGTGTAAAATACATTTTGGTTTGTTTACATGGATTTTGAACTATGAATTGCTTGTTAATAAGATGATCAATATTCCAATTATATGATTTAAAAAATGATAATGGAAATGGGCATAAAATGAGTCTTTACGTTCATGACAATCATGAGTAAAACTAATTAAGATTTTTGAACAAGAATTAAGAAAGTCCATTTAAAAATTGTTTTCCATTTTATTAATAATAAAATATTACCTTATGCTTTGTCTCAATGGTTATGCTACAGGGAGCAATGAAGAATATCGAAATTTTTTTATGGGTTGTGCACATGTAAAGGATATTGCGAAAGCCCAAATACTACTATATGAAACACCTTCAGCCTCTGGGAGGCACCTTTGTGTTGAGACTATAGCCCATTGGAGCGATTTCGCTGACTTGACTGCAAAACTATATCCAGAATATAATGTGCACAAGTAATCTCTAAATCTCGCTCGAAGAACAAAATATCCTTCTATTAAAGTTATTGTTTTAAAGTTATTTGAGATTTCATGATTATTTCATTCTTGCTAAAGATAATTTGATTTCTACTTTATAAGCCTTGTAGCTTACAATTTCATGTCATTGATAATTTGATTTCTACTTCATAAGCCTAGTAGCATAAAATTTCATGTCATTTATGTCTTGGACTTACATGGGTTCTTAAATGTTTTTATAGGTTTACAAGTGTCACACAACCAGGCTTGGTACGCGTTGGGAATCCACCAAAGAAATTATCTGACCTTGGGCTTCAATTCACATCGATGGAACAGATAATTAAAGATTGTGTTTCCACACTGCGTGAGAAAGGCCTTTTGGTTTAGTGAGCATAGAATAGGAAAATGTTTTCCTAGATAATTTTCAGTATAGAACTTTGTTTATGCCTACTAAACATTTTTGGTAAGTTTTAAGCTATAAAAATTACATGATATCATCTAATGATTGATGAGTTCTTTAAATAATTATTTTGAAAAAAAATTACTTTTTATATTATTATTGCAAAAATATTTTTCTCTATATTATTAATATTGTAAATAATAAATATAAAATAATGATTTGATTTCCTATATTTTCTAATCTCATTAATTTAGTTTCATTTTTAATTTTAATTTAGTTAATGATAAATATTTATAAAAATATAAAATATAAATTATTGTGTTGAGGATTGAAAATCAAATCAAAACAATCCAAAACATAAAAATAGCATTAGGTCATTACTCATTGGTTAGTGATTAGATTTTTTCATTGTGAATGACTCATATAGATTGCTTTCTAAATCATCATTATAGTTTCTATGCTTTAAGGTAATTGTTTGTGGGTGGTTCAATTGTGTCTTCTATTCACATTCTTACCTTCATTGACCAAATTAAATGAGAAATTCCTTCATGGTGCACATAATAGAATGAATACAAATTTGAGTGTCTATCTTTATTAGTGTGCACATTGTTATTGTTTTAGGGAAATGTTTCTTTTTTTTGCTCGTAATATTACCTAGGTGGGCCCACCCATACGGGCCACACACCCAACCGAATCAACAACAAAGTTTGACCATGATGGACCTAAGGACAATTGAACCCACGCCTCATATTAAAGGGCCAAATACTTGCGCATGGTAGCTTCAACCACTTGGGTTACCCATCAAGACTTATAACTTATCATATTGATCATCATGAACTAATTCCATTATGTTACTAGGCAATATTATGTATCTTCATTATACATAATCATTTACTTGTACATGATACCTTGTATCTTTATTATAGAGACATATATTGATGGGAAAATTTGAGCCTTTCCATTTACATGACATTCCAATCAAAATTGAGCACTTCATGGTAAAATTGTGCTAAATGACTATCTATCATGTCGCCAATTAATTGAAGGAAAATTTTTGCATAACAAGTTGTGATTAAATTTGATTATTGTTCCCACTCATAAAACTCTGGTTTTGTTTTTATTAGATTTGATTTATTTAGTTTTTCTAAGATGAAGAGTGGTTTGTGTGACACATGTTTACCTACAATGTGATCCTTATTTCTCATAACTAGTAGATCATACACAAATAAACTTGAGCATGGTATTCACCATTAGGAATTAGTACATGTAGCGATCACCAAAGATGGAGGTGGGTTTTCAATTCATCCATTTTGGGGGAGAAAGTATATGAGGTTAATTATATAAGAATGAACTCAATAATTAGCAATAGATAAAAAATATTTACAAGTTTAAGAGGTGATTAGGAGTAGATTCCAATTTTTTTTGTTGAATTCATGGCACTAAGATTATTACTAAAATGTGCTTTAGAAGGAACTCAAAACATGTTAAAATATATGGAGACTCCTCTTCGGTAATCAATTGGATATTTTGAATATCTCGACTACACAATTTCCCACTCAATCCAATGGGAGATAATCTAAAGGGAATAGCATAATCTTTTTGTTGATGTTTGTAGCACTAAATAGGAACTTTCACATAGGTCTAGTGTCAAACATGAGGAAGTTGTTCAAAAAGGTATTTTCTATTTTGTAATTCACTTTAATTAAAGTTATTTTTTTTTGTAAGTTTGGTTGGACTATGTCATCATCATGTCCAATATATCACCCCGATCAGGGTGGGGAATTGAACTGGTGACTTCACAGTAAGGAGTGCCTTAACAAAACACTTGATCATTGTCTATACAAGGCATCATGGACACTTTAATTAAAGTTATTATTAAAGTGATTTTTATTATTATTAAAAGTTAATTATTATCTAATAAAATGTAAAGTATACACATTAGCGATTTAGATGTAATCTCCACTATCGATTGAGATTTAAGTTCAACAGCCAATCTCATTGAGAGTTTAGGGTTATGAAGATTTGGTCATCTAACTCAATGTTACAAAAGAAAAATGAAGTGAAAGAAAAGATAGAGTGTTAGAAAAACACAAGTAACAGACTAATAAATGATTTTTATTTGGTGTGCAAGTCCAAAAGAGAAGAGGAAACAACGTGAGCAACATAAATGAGTTTAACCTGACTCTTAGAAATTGAAGGGTTTGTGCACAACAAGTGTCAAGGAAACTTTAGGAGGGTGTACAACCCAACAAAAGAGAATGGTGGATGTACAATTTCTGGGACAGATTTCAGTAGCAATAGTTTGGGATAGATTTCAATAACAGTAGTTTGGGATAGATTTGAGTAGCACTAGGAGGATTTTGATAACATGTTTTGACAGGGTTATATAGGTTGTACACTACATTAAAGCATCTAAGTTTTGTTGTAATATTTTATTGTTTTCTTAATGGGCTATTGAGCTTGGGAACCTGGTAAGCTTGAAGTAATTTTAATGAAAAAAAGACATTTGAAGGGAAATCAATTCTTTTATTTTAGAGATTGATTTCTTGTAGATTTTGTTGATTTTTTATTTTTAGTTAAATTTCCAACAATTATATATTATTTTAAGAGTTGAATAATTCAATCTATATTAATTTTTCAATAAGGAAATCATAAGGAATTAATTTACTTAGGTTGCTCGAATGGAGAAATTAACACCTTTGTGACATTTTCATTTACATGTATACAAGGAGTTGAACAGGAAGGATGAAAAGATGTGAAAATAAAGAAAACTATTGATTGAATGCATTATGGTTGTGGAGGAGGTTACGGAGGGAGTCTCAATCTCCTCCCCCATAAACCTTTGAATGTCTTATTTCCTTTTCTAATTTCAAACCATATTTTTTATTGTTATGTTTTAGGTTTGCAAGGTAGTTATGTTGATACTTTTATCAAAAGTTTTTATGTAAATTTGTAATATGGATAGGTATCAATCAAAAGATCTGATGAGTTCATACTTTTTTGAAATAGCTAAAAGCCAAAATTTTGTTGGCAATGTGAAGGGAAACTTTTTACAAAAGCTTAATAACAAGAGTTATTGACATCATAGGATGTGAGGCAATCTTTTGAAAGAAGAAAAACCTAAACCTTTTTGTTGTTTTTGCAAAGTGTGGAAAACCCCTAAAGAGTGTGATTGCCATTCTTTGAAGAAATTGTATTTCTTTCTTTGGAAAAAAGTGTCTAAGAGATGACACTTCTAGTAATTTTATACTCTTTTGATAAAGAGATGAAAATATTCTATTTTGATGGGCCTAGTTATTCATATGACTCATAAGCAGTTAAATTCTTCATCCTAACATGATGAAATTTCATCCTCCATTTTATGTCATGTTAAAAATAAGTTTTTTTTATTTATTTATTATACATTCTCTCTTAATTATGTTGTGTAAAAAATGAAATATGTGTAATTATGGTCAAATTAGGAAGAATGGCATAATCAAAAGATCATGCCCCTTCAGGAAAAGGAACCCAAGGCCATATTTAAGCTGGATGTCCTCTTTGTAAAAATCATCCTTTAATTTTCATATAATAAATTACTTATATTTAAGCCAGAGGCTCTCTTTGTAAAAATCATCCTTTAATTTTCATATAATAAATTACTTATATTATTTCTTATTAATTGAAGTTGTTTACTTCATCTGGTATCAGAGCAAGTTCGCTCCTTGGTGCATAGTACGTTTTCCTCCTTAAATTGCCCACACACTACAGATTGTTGCCTTCCAAAACACCTACCTCGACCGTTGATTTACACCGGTTCCATTCTTCTCTTCGTTGTCCATTCGTTCTTTGTGCACATCACCGCATTCTTTGTTTTGTTGTTGCCTCTCCAAGCCGCCACACCATTCTTCCAACATTGCTCCTGCAATGGCTAGACAGTGTTGACCTGTTAGTCTTGTGCCCTTACATCCACACCTTGTCTCCATTGTTTGATCATCACATTTTGTTCTTCGTTCATTCCCGGTCAAACTTTCATCAATGCCAACCACTTGTATCCTCACCACAATATTTTTGACATCACGGACAATTCATAACATTATTCTTTTATCCTTCGATCGACACGTTCTTCAATTCAATCTTTTGTCCCTTATGTTGTATCATTCATAGTGGAATTATATATTAAGTTATATAATTCACTACTACATAGTTATTATATAGTTAACTTTATATATATAATAATATATATTATATATATATATATATATATATATATATATATATGCAGGTTCAGTAAGGAAGCAAGTTAAGCTGGAGCGCTATACACCACCACACACTCGAACAATGTTGATGAACAACTTTAGTAAAAATTTGATAAAACCTTGAGTATAGGCTCAACAAAAAATACGATGACATTAAGAAGCTTTGGGGTACAACAAAGAGACTAGGGAATCAACTCCAACAAAATTGTGATGGCCTTCGAAGGGACCACACAACCCTTTCAAATAAGGTTGAACATAATCACACTCGAGCAATAGGGATGTTGAACCTGATCTTCAAAAGTTTAATAGTACAAATGATCTACAACATCAGAATAATGAATCTACTCAACTACCAGATTCTTCAAATACATCAAACCCATCAGACTTAGATCATATCCTTGAATCTCCACATGCATCTTCCATACCCAATCCATAAAATAGTATCACGAATTTTAAAAATTTGTATATCTTAGCCCAAATCCCCTTCTTCACTCCACCAATTTCCACATATCAATGAAGAGACAAACTTAAACTGTCCAAATTTGATGGTAATGAGAAACACAATGTAGCATGGTTCAATAAGGCAAAGGAGTATTTTGAGAATGACAATATTGACAATGACAATGAAAAAATCAAGCATGCACCCATGCAATTGGAAGGTGAAGCATACAATTGGTATATGTGGTGGAAGAAATTGACACATGCTATCAGTTGGAGGAAATTAAGAGATGCTTTCTTTAAAAATTTCTAGGGTGTCAAAGAAAAAAAAGTCTTCAGGACACTCACTAGGTTACAACAAAAAGGAGATGTGGATGAACATAATTGAGAATGGGAAACTATAGCTACATGAGTACATGGAATATCAGAAAAATGCCTTATTCAATCATACCTCATTGGACTTAAACCATATATCCATAATGAACTTAATCTTCACGACATCACATCTCTAGAAGAAGTAAGATATAAAGAAAAAGTCACAAAAAATAAGTTCAAAAGAATACAATTGCCAAAAGTTGAAGGAGTATACTCAAGACGAAGGTTTTCCCAAACTTATGACGTGGAGAATACAAGGTATGTTTCACGACATCTACGTGAAGGAGGAAAATTTAATATGGATGTACAAAGAATAAAAGAGGGTAAATGCAAACGTTGTGGCAAAAAATGGATCCTAGACACAAATGTTTTAAAGGAAAGGATGAAAAAAACTCGTTTAAATGTGAAACATCTAATGATTCAGATAGTGAAGAATCAAACATAGAAAAAGTTGAAGGTTCCCAACAATTTTCCCTAGAATCAGAAAATGAAAATATTTCACAAGTATTGTTATCAACTATGACAGGAATATCTCATCCCCAAGGGTTAAAGTTAAAAGGACATATCAAAAAGAGAAATGTAATGGTTCTAATAGATGCAGGGAGCACTCATAATTTTTTAGAATCAAATATTGAAAAAAGACTCAACATCTTCACATACCCGATTCCTAATATGAAAGTGATTGTAGCAGATGGAAAGAAAATCTAAAAAGTAGGAAAATGCCATAAGGTCAAGTTGCGTATTCAGGACTACAATATAGTATCCCCATTCTACATCTTACTGCTTGGAGGAGTGGATGTGGTCCTAGGTATCAAGTGGCTACAAACCTTAGGCACTTACTCCAACAACCATAAAAAGAAATTTATAAAATTTAGATGGGAAGGGCAGAAATATAAGTTATGTGGTTTTCAACCACCTCAAAATCAAATTGTATCATCCTACTAGATGATGAAGCTGATCCGAAAACGAGCACCAACAAATATAGTGCAATGTCATCAGATAGAAATGTTGGCTTCGAAATTGATTAACAATGAATCACCTGAAGTTCAGGAGTTAATTCAAAAACACAAGAAGGTATTTTAAAGTGTTGTATCATCACAAAAAGTAGAAGCTCTTACGCTGCTCCGGTGGTTCTAGTCCGAAATAAGGATGGATCATTTAGGTTATGTGTATATTATAGAGGATTGAAAAAGATAATGATTAAGAACAAGTTCCATATTCCATTCATAGACGAAATGCTAGATAAACTTCATCGAGCCAAATATTTTTCAAAATTGGACTTCAGATCCAAATATTACCAAATTAGAATAAGATTAGAGGACATAGCAAAGACTACTTTTTGAACTCATAAAAGTCATTATGAGTTTAAGGTAATGCCTTTTGGGTTAACTAATGCTCCAAAAACCTTCGAGGCTACCATGAATGAGGTATTCCGACCATATTTAAGAAAGTTTGTGCTAGTTTTATTTGATGATATTATAATCTATAGTAAAACATGGAAGGAGCATCTACAACATATGGAGCATGTTCTCACTATATTAGAAGGCTAACAATTTTATGCAAAGATGTCCAAATGCACCTTTGGGAAGGAAGAAGTAGAGTACCCCAGGCACATAATATCGAAGGAAGGAGTAAAGGTAGATCCTAATAAGATCAAGGTTATAAAAGAATGGCCCAAACCAACTGCCATCATAAAATAAACAGGATTTTTCGAGTTGACTTGATACTATCAAAGTTTTATTCAACACTTTGCTCATGTAACAACACCCCTAACAAAACTTTTAAAAAATAACTCACTCCAATGGGATGATAAGGAAGAAAAGTGTTTTGAAGCCTTAGAGGAAATTATGTCCAATGCACCTATATTGGCAACTCTAGACTTTTCAAAGCCTTTTGCAATTGAATGTGATGCTTCAAGTTTTGGAACAGGAGAAGTTTTTATGCAAAATTACCATCCAATGGCATTTGAGAGAAGGAAGCACAATAAAATGGAATGTCTAAAGTCTACATACAACAAGAAATGCTCACCATTATTTCAGAATTCCTAGTTGGATACACCATTCGATGTTAGATGAGGAAAAAAGAAGAAGTGAAAACTTCATATCCCATTTCCATGATTGTACATTGGAAATCAGATTAGTATCATAACCACCTCTGGTTATTGAATTCGATAAGGATGGGTGTGTTACAGAAATATATATCTCTGACATTTTGCATCCTTTATGTTGGAAATGACAACCCACACCTCGATATCAAACCAATTTGTGCATAAATAAAATAGTATTGAGCTCAAAGATAGAGATGTCTACTGGTTAGGGCTAGGTCCTATGTTTAACTCGTAGATTTTCCATGGGACAGGTTGGTTGGTAGAAACTTGAAGGTCTAAGCCAAGAGGCTCCACAAGGGCTTGTTGAAGAAAACCATTCACAAAATTCATTATGTAATAGGGTATTTAGATTAGTAATAGAGCATCCCATTTACAACAGACAGGTCTTAGGATTAATTCTTATCCTATCCTCATTTTAAATCGATTCAATACTTTACCCATCCAAATTGAATGTAACAAGTTATAAATATAAGTAGAAATTCATTAAAATGGAAAATGTTGTAGTTTCAACTTATGCCTTTCTAAGTGACTAAAACTGGTATATTTATTAATGTCGACCTATTGCAACTTTTCCCTAAACATAATTACCTATGGTGAAAACAAAAAATAAAAATGTCAATGTAAATACTTCATTGTACAACCCAAATACACACATAAACACTTTGATTCTTTCGCCATATGAGACATCATAGATGAAAAACCTAAATCCCTTAAAAAAAACCCTAGGTTTTGTAGACATAATGTCACGCAACTCTAAAATTGAGGTAACGTAATGGATACAAAAAACATAATAAAAATACATTGGATAGTAGACATGGAAAAAACACAAATGCCATAATATCAGCGGGTGTGAAGAAAATAAAGTCCACATAAGCCATCAATAGAGGGTGGTGGGTTACATATTTGGCGAGGTTGACATAGAAGAAGAGTGATTTCTTGGTATTAGATCCTTGAAAACTGTTCTTCTTGTGAACATCATTAAGTTCCATGTTTCCAACTCGCTCAGTGATTTCTTCCGCTTTGCTCGTCAAGAAATATTCCCTACTCTTAAAAAAATAATAACGTAAAAATCATAGATCTGGTTCTTGAAACCCCTGGAAAGAATTTCATTGGCTTCATCTAGCACAAACATCTTGATGTAATTAGGGAAAAGAGAGTTCCTATGTAACATATCAAACACACAACCCGGGGTTCCAACAATAACATGAAATCCACTCACGAGTATATGTTGACCATCATAAACACTAGTTCCAACTACATACGAACTACAGGTTATCCAAGAGAGTGCTCATGACCTTTTAGATTTGTTGTGAAAGATCTTGGGTGGGGGCCAAAACCCATCAAGACATAGTCGAGTTGCTGTAGAATTCTAGAAATGAAAGTCATTGTCCTATCCATTCTAGATTGGCCTTGTTATAGCACATCAAGGCCCTTGTAAAACAACTTTATTCCCCTTTGTTGAATCGTAGACGGTGTCTCAAAACCATATGCATAGACACCTCTAAGAATATTCTCGTGTAGCCATTTTATTGAAGCTCTCTTGAACTTCATTGTATCTTGAAACGAGCTCGTCTCCTTTTGTTGAAAGTCTGTGATTTCTTTCATCTTGGCATCATACTGACGAGTGATGAACAAAGTTACATCTGGTACCACTCTAACAATGATTAAGCTGAAAGTGAATAGAAAAAATGGTTTGGGAGGCCAATTCACAGAGTAGACAACAACAATAATGGTGCAAAGAGGAAAAAATATTTCCGCTCTTAATACCTCTATTTCTCCATCCCACGCCAATTTTTTTTTCCTCCACTAGGCCAAAAAATGGAATAAACAATACCATCTATATATATATATATATATTATATATATATAATATAACATAAAAACACCCTTTTAGCCCCTATTATATAGTCAATATATTATTTATATTTTCCTCATTTTTTATCCCCCAATTTGAATGAACGTGATATGGTATTGCTTCATCAGTAAAGCCCCCATGCAATGAGTCTACTTTTGGGACCTCACCTTCCCAACCTTCACTCCCTTCCTATTTCCTTCTTATACATTGTCCTAATGATGGATTCAATTGTAATTAGGTTTGAATCCATAAGCCACATATATATCAAGTTCCCTTTTACATAAAAATATGACTTTATGACTTATAAATTCAAACTTAAACTATAACTCGCCCACCCTGCCCCCAAGATTTGAATCAATCCTCCTCCCTTAGAAAATTATGGTCCCCATCATTCAATCATGCTAATAAAAAGAGGAGCACAATTATGTTCAATGTACTATCATAATTACAATATGTTGTAAGCCAATGAATAGAATGGTTTTGTGTGGTTAAGCCAAAATCGTGGGTTTGTGGATGACCAATAACCTTCTTCTTATTTTTGGCAATGGACTTCTCATTGCAACTTTGTTGATAATGTTTATTATAGGTGATGAAATCAAATTCTATCAGAGACCCATTTGGAGTATTGAAGTGAGATTTCCATTGATATAACATACTTGCCCTTTAATGATTGTTAGAGTGATACAATCATTCTTGAAACTCAAGGTATGAATGATATCACAACTTTTCAGAGATGTGACTTCAATCAATGATATCTCTTAAAACTAGGAACAAAAGCACATTTTGTAAAAAAAACCACTTGAGCTAACAAAAAAGAGTTAAAATGAGCTATTATATACCCTTTTAAATGCTCTTCAGAGGTCATGACACCTACATAAATTTTTCGAAAGGTTATTTCTCTATGTTCCATCCATGATAGTGCTTATATGGTGCATCATAGGAAATTTCAGCCTAAAAGTGACCTCTTAAGGAAAAATAATGAAATAATAGGAAAATAATAAAATAAAAGTTATGAATTTTGGAGGGAAAATAATAAAACTACTTTTTCTAATTGTATTTTTGGCTATTGCCTTATAGGTTTACTCAAAGTTTAAGTGTAGGTTTACTCAAATTTTAAGTGTAGACACTTGTTGGATGCAAAATTAAATTCCACAACAAATGAGTACTCATTATGCATAATTCTTAGAAGACTCACATTGATAAAAAATGAAGATACATTAAAAAAATGAGTTGAACATACTTTTTTAATGTATCTTCAATTTTTACCATTGTGAGCCCGCTCAAAAGTATGCATAATGGGTACTTGTTGGGTGTGGAATTTAATTTTGCATCTAATGAGTGTTTACACTTGAATTTTGAGTAAACCTATAAGGAGGTAAGCCAAAAATACAATTAAAAAAAGTAGTTTTTAAATTTTCCCTCCAAAATATTTACATATACCTTTTTTTAAATTTAAAAGATTTTGATTTGTTTACATATTATATATGTGAAATTTTCACGGGCACTTTTAGGCTAAAATTTCCTCTAATGGCCATACCACTATTGGGAAGCTGAGGAATCGTTGAAATGATGTCACTCAAGCTTCTAGATGTTGCATACATATACTTTGTAAGCTATGTCATGGTTGTATAAATCTACAAAAACAATGAATGTAAGAACAAAAAATGTAAACAAACACACAGGGAACCAAGGGTTTGTAAAGTAACAAGGGTTGTTGTAAAGGTCAAGAACTTTTCTAGGTGGCATGGAAACTAAAAATTTATAAACTTTATAAAATGTTGGATATAGTGAATCCATGTAAGAATGTTGTTGTAATATTTGTGGACCATTTGTGATACTTATAGTGTATGGCCTATAAAATATACTTGAAAGGTGTGGAAAAAAAGCTTGGAGATTGTTGTAAAACTTTGACACCAAAAAATGCTTCAAACCCTAGTTCCCATGGAGTGGTAACATACTCTGATATGAATGATCTGAATCTTGGGAGCTAATATCCCTAAGGATTGAATGTTAAGCGAGGAGGATAGAAAACATATCAATCCATCATGAAACTAGTCACAAGAGCATTGATAAAAATTCAAGAATTAAGTACATCACAAAAATATGAAGAGAGAGAGAGAGATGAAGGATTCCATTAGTAAAAACCATTACATGGAATGAGGACAATTTTGAGACCTCTTCTTCTCAGCCTTCACTCCCTTCCTATTTCCTTCGTACAAGGTGCCTTTTTGATGGATTCAACTTTAACCAGGTTTGACTTTGTTAGTTACATATCTATCAAGCTCCCTTTTTAATAAAAATATGAATTCATGATTTATAGATTTGAAATTAGACTATAAGCTCCCCAAAAATTCAAATTAGATAACGAGTGATGGGGCATGAAACTAAATATTTTCAGGGATATGGGAGTGGCATCTCAACCCCCAACTATTGTGAGTTAAAGCTAGTTTCTTTTTCCAACCCTAAGGGTGACAAATAAACTAATAACCCCTAGTAAGAAGATTAAGGATATGTAGTGTGGTAATTTTGAAGTATTCGAGAAGGTGTGCGATAATTACTACAATATCATTCTACCCCCATTTATGCACATCTACTCAGTAATGAATGTGGAAAATATGAAACTCTATGAGCCTCCTACATTGGATCAAGAAATTGAGGATAAAATTGTACCTAACATAGAAAACTTAACACCAAAATCTTTAACAAAATTGGTAGAATATATAGTTTTTCGAAAGAAGTATAAAACCACCAACAAAGGGTAGCATGAGATTTTGTAGATCAAGTTGAAAGGGCAACTTATAAGAAAGGAAGAAAGGTACTCTATGGAGAAGATAAAGGAAAATTTTCCTCAATTCATTTAGTAAAAGCTTATGGGGACCAAAAGCCTCCGTAAATTGGGAGGTATGACGTAGAATGGATCATTATCTAATTTTTTATCTATCTTGGTACTTTGTGGAAAAATTGGAGGAATTGGATTTCATGGCCCATTTTAATGGTAAGTCTTACTTTAGATATTTAGGGTTTGGAACATGCCAAAGCCATTTTGAGGTATCAAATTGTAATTATTTGAGTCAATTTTATTTTTACATAGCTCACAACCCTCAATATTGTCCTACACATCGAAATCCTTCTAATACTATGAAAATAACCTCAATCAAAGTTCAAATATATAATTTATGCCTCCCATAAGTTGAAATACCTTTTTAACCAATCATATTGATCGAGTGGATTCCATGTTGATCCCCATTACTCACATGTGAGGTTAACCACATGTGGAATTTAAAGAAGATTCAAGAAGGTCCAAAATCCTTGCACTAATTGAGGGTTGAGGTATGTGAAAACCCTAACCTTAGACAACTATCAGAGTAAGTTAAATATTGGGCCATTAGGAAGAAACAAAGTCTTTCCATTCTTTTATGATTATCCTTGTTCCATATTTGAGTAGAGCATCTAGATAGGGGAATATGAGGGCATAGTGATGGATGTAGAAGTCTTTGTGGTAATCATTCGAGAAATAGTGTCATCAAAAACTCCATATTAAGTTCCCTTTACTGGTATTTTCCTTTTGATAACTAAAGAAAATAGAGTAGAGCATAGGCCTCATCTTCTAGTTGGATTATCTACCACATTAGGATTCTTACGATACATCTTGTGTTCATTTTTGTGGATGGTGTGTTCATTTTATTGCCCTTCCATTTTTAATATTTCAGTTATTTTCTTAAATGTGAGCATTAAGATAGTAAGAATAAATACGGTGGCTAAGAAAATAAATCAAATAATAAAATATTTTAGAGTATTGTAAGATTTCTGAAAATAAATCAAATAATAATAATTTTCCCATGAAGGGAAAATTATGCAAATAAAAAATACATAATTTTATTCGACAAGTATGAAGTCCAACTATATCTTTTCCTTTTAGAATGTTTTGGAATGGCCATTATTCCCCAATAATGGGGGAAAATCCTAGATATTCAAATAGAAAAATCATCAAACATGTTACATTAAGTAGAAGGAGAGTGTAGCAGGTTGAAGGTGGGTAACTGTGATGCAATAGTTCATCAAACATCCACTAATAAAATCCCTATGGATCATTCCTATCAATGATATGTGGTGGGGTGTAATACACTATAGAGCAATGATAGTGATCCAAATTGGATCCATAAAAGAACCGTCAAAGAGAACCATGACTGTATCAAGTCGAGACAAACTTCTAAAAATTCCAAAATAGCGATAAAAAACACCTTGAACCAGTGGCAATGGAAGCTAGCATGGAACGACGAGGACCCCGGTCAAAGCACACTGACCGAGGCCCATGGAGACTGCGCGGGAGGTCGAATTAGCCCCTTGGAGCCCCAGATCGAGAAACAGAGGTGGATTTTGATGTGTGGTTAGCGCTCGCTGGGCGAAAGGGGCTGAAATGGAGAAGCCTCGAGCACTCAGACGCGTGGGGAGCCAGAGAACCGTGGGCGAAAAAGTGAAAAAAGTGCTAAAGGACAAGGCGGGACCCGCGCTCCGAAAAACCTGCAGTATTGATCGGGGCTCCCTCAATCGGTAAGCGGTTTTGGAGAAATTGGAGTGATCCCACTCAACGATCGACATGTGGCAAGCAGAGGAGAGAGAAAAACCATCGTTGATCGCACGCTAAAGGTCGAGCAAGTCAACTGCGCGAAACGTGCGTATGGCGTCGGATCTGGAGGCCCCAGATCGGATGGCTGAGATCGCGCCCGATGGGGGAAGCAGAATCGATGAAGGAAAGAGCCGCGATTTAGAGGGATTTAAAGTCTGTTTTGACCGCCACAGTCGAGGAAGACTCATTCCACGACGTAACCAAAGAATTGAACCGACAAAAGGCTGACCAGGTCGTAGGAGGAAATGTGGCCACTCCCTGTGAGCCGATGATGACGCCGAGCCATGGAACTCCAAGCACAGCTGCAGAAGATGATTTGTCAAAGGCAGAAGAGGAGCTGAAAAAACATGGAAATGAATGGCTTAAAGCCATGAACAAAGACAGAATATACAGTCAGGGAAAAGAGAGAGACAGAGGAACCAGAATCCCGAGAGGAGGATGGAACACAGGGACAAATACAGTGAAACAAAAGCAGAAGAAGACAGAGGGCCAAGCTGACCAACGACAGTGTAGAGCACCAGAGAGCTTGAGGGGTTCAAGCCATCCCAGAGAGGATCTATTCGAACTAAGCACCACATTGGGATCTTTCCACTGTAGACCAGAAGGTCATAGAGCTAGTAGGCAAACGAGTCTATGCACTCCAGTGGCTTGGGGAATCCAAGAACCACCTTGCCAAGCAAATCTACATCAGGTGACTCATACTGAGCTCCTGCATTGTAATTCTCTTCTTAAAACACAATAAAATAAGGCCACCACTGAAGCTGGACTGGAGATGTAGCCCTGGAGAATTGGGTGAACTCCTTATCAATTTCTTGTGTTCTTGTATTTGCTTACTATACTTCTCTGTTGTCTTTCCATTCAATTGTCTGTGTATTGGCAATTTGATCGATCCGTTGCTTAAATAACATAGACACACGTCAACATATGAGTCTCTAGTACCTTCATTTAATAAATCTTTAACTAAGGTCACTCCTAGGGTGATTATCAGATCAAGTGGTATCAGAGCTTTAGGCTGTAAGGTTGGACAAGCTTGTGTTAGTTTAGCTGTTGAGTGCTCACTAGATAAAAGCTCAAATTAGAAGAAGGAGAGTTGGTCGAAACTAATCCTGAAATTGGGAGAGTCTATCCTCGGAAGACAATGTCAGAGGAAGGTTCTGTGGGGCCAGACCCTCAATTCATAGAAATTTTCCTAGCTATAAAGTTTATGGTAGAAGAAATGTATAGGGACTTTAGAAAGCATAAGGATGAAGATTCATCATGTTCTAAACAAGATAAAGAAGAATATGAGTCTCATTCCCATGACCACTCAAAAGGAAAAGGGAAAGAGGAAAACTTTATCACACCTCCTAATAGCCCTGTGCATAATAAGAAAGCATCTTTGATTAAGCTAGATGTTAAATTTGACTTGCCTATATATGATGGAGATCTAAATGCTGAAAAGTTGGACAATTGGATTAGACAAATTGATGTGTATTGCAGAGTGCAAAACATCGAATCATACAAGAGCAAAATTCAGCTGGCAAGCCTACGCCTAAGAGGCACTACCTTGGTTTGGTGTGAAGGCAGAACCCAAGCTGACATGAAAAGACATGGTAAGACCATCTCTGTTTGGAGTGACTTTGTTTATGCAATTAAGAAGCAGTTCTATCTATTGGCCTACATGCAACAAGCCATGATGAGTTGGCAAACTCTTTGACAGTTGAAAGGGAAAAGTGTGCAAGGTTACACTCAAGAATTTAGAAAGAGAGCATTGATTCTTGGGATCTCATTGGACTCACCAAAGACTCTTTTGAACTACACTGGTGGTCTACACAGCTACATGAGGCATACCATCCTCATGTTTAATCCCACTAGTATAGATGAGGTATCGGTACAAGCTACTCATCTAGAAGCTAGAGGAAAGAATGGAAACCCAGAAGTTGGGGGACCAGCCCAACCCACTGCAAGCAAGAGCAAGGAGAAAAGAAAGCAGAAGTGGAAAGCAAGGAAGGCTAACACTACACAGAAAGGAAAAGCTTCATGCACTCACTATAAAAAGGATGGGCATGATGATGAGCACTGTTGGATTCTACATCCAGAGCTGAGACCTAAGAAGTCTGAGGGCAAGAAGAAGAAGACTGTTGCAGCTATTTAGAAACATTTGGGGTCAGACTTAGGATATGAAACAATCATTGCAGCCACAAGTATAAAAGGTAAGAATTCTGAAGCATCTACTAGTAATTCTACTCAACCTGTTATTGATGAAGAACATGAGAGAAAAAGACATGAGCTTTTCCATATTCGAGTTATTTCAAAACATCAAAAGATTGATACTCTATTTGATAGTGGCTCACAAGTAAATTTGATTTTTGAAGCAATTGTAAAGAAATTGGGATTAGCAACTACACCTCACAAGAAACCATACCCATTAGGATGGTTGAATGATAAAGCACAACTAAAAGTGACTAGACTGTGGAAACTCAAGTTTTCTTTTGGGTCAACATTTGTAGATGAGGTTGAGTTAGACATAATTCCTTTGGATATATGTGG
>APFE030493662.1:404654-416172 GCA_000404065.3 Pinus taeda | reverse complement strand
AGGGTAGGGTCTTCATCTAACCAAAGAGGATTAGGGTTGGAACGATTGCTTAAAATAATAGCTTGATTGCTTGAAGTTTGGGCATTGAAATCACCTATTAAAAGGATATTACCATCATTCCTTAGGTTGGAAATATCGTTCTCTAAACTATTGTAAGGGTTAGTTTTATCTAGATTCTTCTTCTATTATGAATGTATCATTTGGACTTCCACTTTACAATGAATTTTGAATAGGAAATTACATAATCCACAATAATGATGTGGCATATGATGACTTGTGATAGGACATGACATGACACTGATGATATGGATTGCATGATGGTGTGACAATGCCAAGATGTTCTTCTTTCTTCTTTCTTTGTGTTCTTGAAAAAATGGTACATGTTCTTCTTCTTCCTCCTCCTTATGACTTGAAGATGAGGATTCTTCCATGTGATATTGATCTTGATCTCTGTTATAGTTTGGTGTTCCTTCATCTTCTTGCTTGATGATCACCTTATCTCTTTAGCTCCATTTGTGTCTTCTAGCATGTCCTCCTTCTCCAACTCCTTCTACACCACCTTTCCATAACATGATAGAGTAACTGCATCTTCAATCCACTCAAGACAAGACAACATTAGTCTTATAAACCCCTAGTCTAAGATGGTGCATATTGATCCACTGACTAAGTTGGAACCAGGTGATAAGCCAGGAAAGAGGCTGAGTAACTGTGCAATTGCACAACTCAGGTAGTCAAGGATGAAGCTTGAGCCTTGATACTGCGTAATGTGTAGTTTGAGTTGGACTAAGGAAGAAAATTGTGCAATTTGGGAGCTCAGGGTGACATACTAAGGGGATGGGCACTGGATCAACCTATTCCGCAGTTCTGGAGGACAAAGGAGCCTAGGTGATTGTGTAGTTCTTAAGGATAGAGGATCCCATGTGATTTCATAGTTCAAGAGCTTAGGGCTGAGGCTTTAGCCTTGATACTGCACAATGCACAATACTAACTTGGAAGGAGAGAGAAATTGCATAATCCTGGGGTTAGTGAGCTAGGCTAAAGGGATTTTGCATTGTTTCAGCTAAATACATAGTTCTGGGAGGCAAAGTAGGCCTGGTGATTGTGCACTTGTGAAGTTCAAAATCTCAGGGTTTGATCTTGAGCTTAAATATTACACAGTGTGCATTTGGGGCTAGGATGGAGGGTTGAATTGTGCAATTTGGGAGCCAAAGGTTGAGCTTGGGAACTAGAATTGTGCAGAGCGTAGTTGAGGAAGGCCAGATGAGGCTAGGTTTGTGGGGAATTTCCAAAAATTGGCTAAATGTGGGCCCAAAGAGACTAATGCGAAAAGTGATATGACTTGAATATGCTCACACACTTGAAATAATTTGACAACATAAAAGCATATATCATCCAAGATATGTTAACAACATATTTCCCTCAACGCGGCAACTTTGTGATGACATTACGATAAGTGTGACACTAATGGTACACTTTGTGACGACTGTGACGACACTTGTGCAACAATGATTAAAAATTTGAGAATGAGTGTCTAATGTTTACATGGTTAGAAAAACTCATTCACACAAAGATAACCCCCTGAAACCACAAGAAAAATAACACATACATTGTGTGACAACTAACATGCAAAAATACGACGATTGCTAAAGTGCGAATGACTCTTGTGATATTTGAACGATAGTAAAAGTGGCACAGACCAGAGAAAAGATAACATGAAAATGACACTAATCAGAGTGAAAGGAAGTGAAAGAAACAATTGAAAACATGAAAACAACACTCACGAAAACAAAGGTGCGCAGAAGCGACAATTTGCAAAACTCACTGAAATGGAAGTACAAACGTAGCTAGAATATGAGAAATTGTCATTGTCAATATGCACTGACTATCAATATGGATTGGACATCGCTCATGCACAATCTTGATGGAACGTGCTATGCTTGTCCAAGCTTGCATAAAAGAAAGCGCTCATGCACTTGTTACGAACTGAGCATGCGTGAGTAAGTGACTGCGACACTTACAATCCAAGAAGGGAGCTCAAAAGAATTAGCTAACCAAGATGTGACTACGAAATGGCCGATCAAAAGATCTACAATAGGCTCTGAAATTTTAGTGTATGGAAAATTTTGGAGGGTGTTTGTTGCAGCAACAACATTTGGAGACCCACTGGTAGAACTCCAATTTCTCTACTTTGGTCAATTCTTTCATGCATGGTCTAGTCCTTTAGGAAGTATTGACACATTTTTGAGATTACCACGGATTCCCCACTTACCTCATGCATAAACATAGAATCCTTCATTCCTTTACTTAGTTAAACACAAACATAATATCACACAATGTTTTGAATCAGAATAGGGTAATGAAGTTTGCGAGCTTTAGATATTTAGAGTATAGTTTTTCATCTCTAGTGTTTCTCTGCTGCCAATTAGCCTGGACAGTACCCGACAAAGTCACTTTAGGGACACAAACATTGCTTCGTTTCCAACAGGTCTAGACAGTACCCTGACGGAGTTGCTTGCTTCACCTCTCTGCGCAAGAATACTTTCTCTTCTTTCACCTTTATTTATTATTTTATATAGGACTATACAATGCCACTTATTTATTTCATGGACAGAAGAGGGATCTTAATTTATTAAGAGCATAAGAGGTTTTCACTTCATAGAATCATATATAAGACCTTTGATATTGGATTTCTTGTTTAGATTTTCCCCTTGTCCTTCTCTACCTGATTGGATCAACCTAAAACACGAAACATGAAAACCCGAGTGCAGGCACAAGGCTTTGAGAATAGACATGGAGGTCATGGTTTGATACAAGGCTTTTTTAATGCAAGGATCATATTTTTTGTCGGAGTATCATCGACCAAAAGATGTAACCAAAACAAGGAAGAAGGGCAGGGAGTTAGAAAAATGTTGTAGTGTTACAAAGTCCTTTTCTATTTTGCTACATTCCCTTAGAGCCAACAAAGCATCTTCATGCACGGTTTCACAAAACAAAAAAAAAAGACAATGCACAACAAGAAAGAAAAACTAGAAGACAAGATAGAAAATGGCTAAAGCAAATCATGATGTGAAACCAAAACGAGAAAACACAAGAAAAAGTACAAAAAATGAATTAAGGATGTATGTGCAGGTAAACTAAAATGCAACTAGACCTACTCCTAACCTAACCATCTAGAAGGTCAGGGTCATGTATAATGGAATTTCCAATGTAGCCACCGTAATTGTTCTTGGCCTACAATCAGAAAGATGCAATCGATTAAAACAAATATAAAACAATGTGAAATAGAAAAGATGCGATCAATTTATGATTCCTAAAATTGTAATTTTACATCGTATTAAAAATTTCAATTGGAAAAACTGCTAAACAACTAGATTTGAATCCCAGAAACTGTCGAAAAACTAGATTTTGATATAATTAGAAATGATAAACAACCGAATAACTAGATTTTGATCCAAATACAAATGAAAAACTACCAATAACGAGGCGATCAGATATTACACTATGTGATGCTCACCATGGAAGCCCATCCTCAATTATGGCAAGAGCTAACCAACCTGCCATAGGGCATTTAATGCCCTTATGGAAGTGTTCACCATACATGGCCATGGGTAGCCATAAGAAGCGTCTTTTGATTTTACAGCAACTCTCTTTTCCGTGGGACGCCGTTTTCATCTCCAAGACGTCTGACATTGAATAGGCTAATTAATGTTGTTAAAAAGGTTCATGCTTATAACTGCCTGAAACTTAGGTGGGATGAGGGCCAGCTCGAACAACTACGCCAAACACTGAATGCCGCTTTGGTATTAATCATATGATGAATGTAATGTTTACAATAATTTCAACTAACATAATATTTATGTTTAACTATTTCATGTATACTTAATACACTAAATTTCACTATTTAAATATATAATTAATACATTAAATAGTAATATGGAATGCCTTGGAGGCTTGCTTTACGCATACGACATGATGAAAATATGAATGGTTTTCAAAACGAAAACATGATTTAAAATTAAAACTCATTTGTAAACTTTAAATTAGTGATCTTAATACTTTGCAATGCAACCCGATATATCTGTGTAAAAGATGATGGCCAATCTATGTTCTCATGCCAACTTAATTTTTCCTATGAGTGGCGATATTGTAAGATTTTGAGATACACTGATCTAGATCTGCAAAACAATAAACAAGCTTGCAAGAGAAGGAAGGAAGCGAGCAAGAATTGAGAAAAGAATGAAAAAAATTAATTCTACAATATTAGTTTTAGAATAAATACATAAAAGCAACTAAGTTAAGCTTAGTTGTACATGCAATAACTAAAGCTAACTAAAGCTAAGTGTGCTTTATCTTATGTTAATGTGTACATGTGCCACATGCAAGCAATAAGTTAACTGGAGCTAATCTAGGTGCATGTACACCAACACAGCGAGTCTAAGTGCATGTACACCAACACAGCTAGTCTAAGTGCATGTACACCAACACTCTCCCAGATTACCATGATTAGGTACTTCTCAATCCAAAAGTTCGTTTGCTCACCTTTTCTCCTCCCACTTCCCTTTGTATCTCTGGCATTTGGCTATGTTTGTAGAAAATGCTTTTACACCTCTTTTCGTATCACTTCCATGGAGGTGGCTTGCAATGATGTTAAGGAAGTTCCAAGTTTGTCATCGGTTGTGAAGGCATATGCCCCTCCCTGCCTGCTGGTGGAGGATAAGTTTGATGTTGTTGAGAAAAATGAGAATGCTCGACCCACCATTTCCCGAAGGACAACCTCAATTGCTACATCCAATGCTTGACCAACCACACCCAATTCAATTTCTCCAATTCATTATCGTTTTGTTTTGTTTTGATATTTACCCGAGAAGCATTCTGAGATCCCCGGGTCAAGCTTTCTGTCCTAACCTAGTTTAGGATGAATGGGGAGCGTAGAAACGCATGATTTTCTGTTCATCTTCTAAGTCTTCTCTGGTTCATTCTATTTTTTGTATATTACATGTAAATATGATATTGAATGGTTGTTAGCTATTTTCAAGTGTTTCGTAGGGTCAACACCAAACGTCTGTTTGTGTTTTTTTGGCTAAGCTTGAAGGGCACCATTTTTAGTGTATATTTATGTCCTTTCTTTCTGCAATGCTTCTTCAGATTTACTTGAAGTTGTTATGCTGTTAGTTTGCTTCATCAGCTTGAAGTAATGTTTATTAGTTGTTCATAAAAATAAGGTTGAATTATTCTTATATGCGGATTGCGGAATTCAAAATATGCATCATTCTTTATTATAGTGGAAAATATTCAAGTTAAGTTTAAGCGAAGGCTTTCTCAGGGTTCTTTTCCTGAGTAAAAAAAATGTAAAGAAAATTAATGTAAAATAAAGAAGTATCTGACAAATATGGCTAATTATTAGTCTTTACTTCCCGGGATTATAGTATTACTTTCCGGGATTATAGTATTAGTTTTATAGTTAAAGTGCGTTGACTTTGTATTATTGTTTTTACAATTTTAACTAAAGTTTAAGGAAAATGCTTAATATTTTTATTTTTCGTAAATTTAGAAATAATTTTAATTCTTTCGAAATCTTATTTCTAATTTTTGATTCACTAAAGGAGCTTTGATGGGACATAATTCCAGTGATGGAGGGTATTTTATCTTCGGTATTTGTCATTAATTGACAATTCATTTTAAAATAAAAATAAAACTAATTTTCTGAGTGGTCATTTCGTTGGTGAGTGCTCTCACAGTGACAATATTATGTTTCTATTATACCTAATGATGTCAAAATTGAAGCAGGTGCAGTTGTTTTATGTCTCTGACACTGACAATATTATGTTTCTACTTGCTTTATGTCTCTGACACTGACAATATTATGTTTCTACTATGCCTAATGATGCCAAAATTGACGCAGGTGCAGTTGCTTTATGTCAGTCGGGAGGGAGAGAGGCTCTAAACAAATCTCCAAATAATAATTGATTGTGTGAAGCTTTACTTATGTGTCACTGAAAGAGTGGCTAAACAAATCTCCAAATAATAATATTATTATGTGTTCATTGTGCGAAGCTTTACTTATGCGTCTTGAATGCGAAGCTTTACTTATTCATCGGTGAATGTTCTGACGATAACACTAGTATGCTACTCTTTGCTCAATGATACTAAAATTAATGTGATTGCAAGTCCTTTATATATGTAAACAGGAAAGAAACTAGACAAACCTCTAAATAATATTACTATTAATCATACTTACCTTATTAACTCCACACTCCTATGCAAAACAAAAATAATTTATATGTGTAAACTAGGAAAAAGCTAAACACTTCCAAATAATATTACTATTAATCATACTTACCTCATTAGCTCCACACTCCTATCTAAAACAAAAATATTATTAATCATTTTACTATTACCGTTAAGGCATTGATATTTTTTAAACAAAATATGAATAGAAGTCTAAAACACATTGGTATTTATGTAACACATTAATGTAGCGTTATTCGATTGCGAATGTTTCGTCCACAACAGTTAATATACCGGTCAAACTCTAATTTATGCACAATTAACCATTCCTTTCTTAAATATTCTCATCGTCAAATAAACCATTAAACTATACCAAATTTAAATTAATAAAATTATATACAAAGCGAAATATTTAAAGTCCCCCCAGCGTCACACTAATAAAAACATTAGCTTTTTGAAACCTCCGTATATCTTTCCGTTGAAACAATAACGTAACAATTAAACGATATGAAAAATTAATGATAAAACTATTCGAAGTTTAGAGGTTTACATGTACGGAGATGCGGAAGGTGTTTGTTCTCCCACACGTGTTCTCCTCTGCACAATATCATATCATTTAATTTATTATGTTTAATATTATTTTTATTAAGAAGAAATTATTTTCACGTTTATAAAGTTAAAGATAGTTTATGGAACAAATTGTTTAAATTGCTTTTTCATCTGCATAATGTATTTCATCATTTTTAGTGAACCTTCACAATAAATATTCCCAATTTTTTAACAAACCCTGACTAATGCCAAAAAAAACTTATTAAAACCATTACAAAATACATAATGAAGTAAATTTATTTCATTAACTTTATATTCATATTTGATATTATTTCATAAACTTTATATTCTTATTTGATACTGACATTGCATAGATTAACGAATTCATTATCGAGTTTCAAACGGCCTCGATTTGTTCCTTATAATTTATATTTTAATGATACAGGAGAAACCACAAAAAGTCAATTGTCGCGGAGATATGTATTTGTCACGATTTCAGAGCTGATATGTTGGAAGTTTCAACATAAACATGTTTGTCATTATCCCACACTTCCAAATATAAAACCATTTTCATTCGACCATTCTTAGGGCCATGTATAGGTTCTTCTTTCTTATTAATAAGAATAAGATTATTATATACTCAAAATAAATGTTGAAGTGGATGTTGTTTATATTTATTAATATATACAGTGCGGATTTTAAGATAATATTTAAAATAAATTTTAAGTAAATTGTTTTAAGTTGAGACAAAAAGAAATTTATATATTGTTTTAAGTGAGTGTTTTAAATTATTGTTTAAAAATTTGTCAAATTGTTTTTATAAAAGCAATATTGAATATAGAAATTATTGTCTCTTAATAAACAATTTCATTTGTCTCACTAAAGACAATTCATTTGTGTCTCTCTTGAGGCAATATGCACTACTAAATAGAGCGGGGTTTTAAAACAGTTTTTGAGTAAATTGTGTTCACTTGAGACAAAGAAACTTGTAAATTGCCTTAAATAATATTTTTAAGCGAATGTCTTAAATTATTGTCTTAAAAAATTGTTTCTACAAAGACAATGTAGAACATAAGTATTATTGTCTCTTAAGAGAGAATTCATTTTTGTCTCTCAAGAGACTATAGCTATGATTCAAGATATATTGCCTCTATAGAGACACCGGCTTTAATACCAGTGATTGTCTCTCTAAAGACAATAAAATTTTCTCTTTACAAACAAAATATAGAATGTGAATCGTCTTATTTCTTCAGTGATTAACTCCTGTGAGGGCATGATGTAATCAAACCACCGACCTCGTCCTTGCAAGGCAGGTGCTCTTCTATTGAGCTAGTACTCTTTAAAAAGAAGTGTTGAATGAATTCAACTTAAAGAAAACCATTTGAGTTGAATAAATCCATCTTCAAATGCAAGATTAAAATTACATCTCAAACCTTTTTCAAAATCAAACATTAACAAGTCTGGTGGAAAATTCTAAAATGAATTTGCCATCAAAGGTTATTACTCTTTTTCTAAGTGGTCACGATGATTACGTTCAAAACTTCATGGTCTACAATCACTCAAATTTCATAGTTAGCTAGATGGTAGATAGCTATGAGTTCTCAAATTTAGCTCAAATAAGAAATTACCTTATTTTTGGAGGCTATTGTTTCAACGGTGTCAATTCTTATCCGAACTATACACACTAATATGGACCTGCAAGATCTAAGCTTCATCATCCAATGGATAGATAACGATCACATAGTATAAGGGAATTGTAACAAAAATGAAACAAAAGGACTCCCAGAGATGATGGGATCTTTCAAGCCTCCTTAATCATCAGTCTGCAAAACACTTCTATTCAAATAACCAATAAGCAAGTCTAAGAATCAACATGTCTTGGAAAACCATGATCTATAAGAGTATCGTTCCCTGACCCTTTTTTACTAAGCTGGAAAATCATGAATAATCTATGCTCCTTCCTACAAAGTATATTTGAGATAGTCAAAAAACATAACAACCAATAATTTTCTCACATTAATAGTAAATCCATTTATCCATTATATGGCTAAGCTTATATTTCCATTAGTATGTATAAATTTTCTATACTTTGTCATAGTTGCAGTGTGTCATATGCATTTTTTTCCCTTTTCAAGATAATTAGAAAACAAAGATTTTTTTGTCAGGTATATAATATAGAGATTTGTTTAGATATGGAAGATAACAACAAAGCCTAAATATTCCAAATAATTCATTGCAATAATCCCATGATATAACTATATATATGACTTAATGCCATTAATTAAGGAAAACACAATTTTTAAAAAGGGAATTACAATTAAAAAAAAACTAGGAAAACTTCAAATGAGAAAACAAAAGTTATTAAAGGCACTCCAACATATATAAAATAATTAAAAAGTTGACCTGAGATGCATTCAGTTATGGCAACCCTGGGTCCTAACATCGACGAGGTAAGAGTATTACGAACAGTCATAACCTCAACTTCATGTCTCATCAACTAATAATATATGTAACTACATAACAGTTATAGATAAAATTAATAAATAATCAAGACATTGGTAGTTACAAAATACATGAATTCTATTTTAAGAAATGACTCTCTTATAGAAAGGTCAACAAGTTGAAGGTCTTTAGTAAAAAAAAAAAATTATGCCAAACAATGTTTCCAAATGGTAGGTGGTTAATCTTCCTACCCACTAACACTTGTCTCCTCTACAACAAAAACACCTTCATGGATTCATGTCGATTTTCCTTCAACTTTCAATACAAATCATCATCAACTATGAGATCTTGACTCTCAATCTTCTCCACCAATAATTACACAGGCATGTAATTATCTTCACCCTCTTGATTAAACATAGATTAAATGTATTCAACGAATACATTCCGATTAATCTTGCAACCAAATTCCAGTTTGATTCATATGTCTATCTCTCTTTACACATAATCATCTATATAAGGCTCTCTCTCTCTCATTTTGTAGATTCATTCATATGGAAGTTAGCAGCACATAAAATAACCAACAAAAATCAAGCATTTCACTTGAAAGTAGAACTTGAAATGTAAAAATTATATTTTATATAAGAAAATATTCCAACAAAACAATCAAATTTCAAAGCATACCACAATGATTTCCAAAATTATCACGTGATATCTCAATATAAAAATAGATCTAGAAAAGATAAGCATCCACCAGTGACACCAATCCACAAAAAGCATGCTCCATTAATGCAGGGGCATCCTTGGATTTGAGCAAATGGCATCACCCAAGAAGATTTATTTTCCCAATGGTTTAAATGTCTGAGTTATTTTGTTTGGCAGGCCAAAATAAGGAAGTCAGTGGTTATGTTGTTGCAGAAGACTAAATGTCATAGCTACCAAAGTCTATAGCTCAAGACAAGTTATTGTGTTGTGGAATCCTATTGAAACCCATGGAACCAAGAGTTCTTGTTGTGGAAGCAAGGCATTGGTGTTGGAACCTTGTGCAAAGGATTGGGATGAATTGTTTCTTTTCTTGGCTATGGAATTTCACAACAAGTTTGCAAAACTAGGTGTTGGAAAATAAAAAACAACTAAGAGGAAAATTGCCCATGTGTTGCAGAAGGGGAATCATCGAGGAAGGATGATTGATCTTCAAGATGGAGAACAAAAGGACATGAGAGAATTTTAAAGTCTAAGTTTAATCTTGTTAGAAAGAGGGTTCAACTCCCGAGACTTGTAGAAAGATAGGTTGCGTGATTTGTGTCCAGTTTGACATCAAGGAGTTCAAGACCAAATTGCAGCCGCAGAAATCATGGGTTACATTGTACATGTGTGAGAGCGACTAAGACCTCTGAACCAAGATGTAACAGGTAGATTTTAGCCTTGCTGTTTGGATGAAGTTTGATTTATGTTTATTATCCTATATTTTTTTTTGTTTGCCTACAATGTTTTAATCATTTTGACATCCATCTGTTCCACAACTTTCACTAACTCTATGTGTAGGTACAACTTTTGTAGTTGTAGCACTCTGACATTGCAAGATTGATTCTGGAATTATTGTTTGAATATGCCTTGCCCAAACGTGCATCGTCCAACTAGAGAACAAATTATGAACTCAATTATAGCACAACTCCAAACTCTAATTCTTTGTCAAGGGTTTATTCACTGGATTTCCTTGTTTGAGTTGGAATAGAGATTCAGTTAGGTCCATTTATAGCTCCCATTATGGTTGTGAGATTTTCACTATCCTCTATTATTTATTAAACATCCATGGGGAAGTAAGCAACTTTAGAAATTAGTAATGGTTATGAGATCATTGCAAAGCATCTCCTTATACCCATAGATTTAGCTTTGAAAGTTGTCAATCTGCTCCACTTTCTATTTGTTTTTAACGATCTAAAAAGTGTTATTGTCTCTTATTTGGCTCATAGCTATAAAACCTTTTTGAAACATCCTCATCATATTAGCTTTGACTTACAACAATGTAAACTTTGAAACGGGAACTGATACGATTACCCATTTCATAAAGGTAGCAAAAAAGTGACCCGATTTTGAAAAGTGGCAATACATAATACATTTTTTTCAGAGAATATTTTTGACACTTTAAATTTTTTAATGTACTAAATGTGGATATTTTTTTAAATGTTACATTTTTTTACACTTCAAAAAATTTTATGTCAAATTTTTTTGACATAAAAAGAGCAAATATAAAAATATGTATAAAAGGACAAAAAAACATAAAAAAAAAATATATATATAT
>APFE030493662.1:342698-404167 GCA_000404065.3 Pinus taeda | reverse complement strand
TATTTTGTTTTTTTATTTTTTATTTTTAATTTCACCATATTTTTGTTTTTTAGGGTTTTTTAAAATGTTTTTAATCTTTTTTTTTGCTAAAGCAAGAGCGGATCCTTTTATTCAATTAAAAAAAAAAAATAGTGTACAAAAGGTTTAACCCAAAACAAGCCATTAGATCCTAAGCTAAAGATCCAGCAGCAGAGAAACATTTTGGGTGGCTAATAAGCACATCGTTTAACAAGCAAAACGGACCCGATGAGCTCAGTAAACCATAATAGATAATTCCATCGGGTCCATTTTTAACATAACTTTCAATCAATTTCACCTCCTGAAATCCGCCAAATGTGCGCGATTCCAGAAAGGTCGTGCGAACAGTTTCAAACTTAACCATTATGCCGGACCCACCAACAAGCATGATTTATCCTGGCCATAGATTGATCGCGATTGATCTGACGGCTACGAATCATATCGCACAGCCTTAACCCACCGAAGATTACCGCGCGATGAGGGCGATATTCCTCCCCACTCTGAGCCACGTGTTGCGTGGCGAGTGGAATCGCTCCCAAATGAAAAATACCACTTTCGGCTTGAAGGTGGTGTGATACACCGGAAACCACTTCAAGGGCGGTAAAGCTACCGCAGGCAAAAAGCGGGGTTTTGCGCCTGCCGCAAAAGATTGGATTCTGATGCCTGGGCCGAAGGAAGAGGAAGAACCCTTCTGCCAGCCAACCCCCTGAAATTTCTGGTTCGTTGTTGCCAATCATAGACCTGCACACTAAAAGCGACCTTACTTGTGTCATAACTCTGCATAAAAGTTAATGAGACCCCGTCTCTATGGCTCTATTTCGGTATACCTTATAGTCCTCTTCTGCCTGACTAAAACATTGCTCCCTTAATCTGTTCAGAGGCATCTCTCGCCAAATCAACTTGACCTTGTTATTAGTGCAAACCACTCCTTGATTGGCCAGAATGTCTGCCAATTTGTTGGTCGTCCTTCGCACATGAGTGAAACTCACAGTGCGTAAGTCTAGGAGGTGAAATTGGATCCTTTGAAAGACCTGGATCAGCCTCCAATGACTTGAGACTTTTCCCAACTCTGTGCCACAACATATTCTTTTAACCGATTTAATGATCAACTCAGAATTAGCTTCAATAATAATATTTTGGAGATTATCCTGCTTCAAGAACTCTAAACACTGTTCAAGAGCCATTAATTCAGCCATATTGTTTGTAGCTCTGCCTAGATGGCAATGGAAAATAAAAAGAATACATTCATTATCATCTCGTAGCACTCCTCCAAAACCAGCTAGTCCTAGGTTGCCTTTTGAGGCCCCATCGATGTTGAATTTCAAAAAACCCTGTGGGGGAGGATGCCAATACTCTAGACTATTTACCGGATTCATAACCTTCCTATCCACTACCTGTGGTATAAGCCCTTGCATACCCAGCTAACAAAGTATCTACATCTCATTTTTTGAAGGTGGATTTTTTGGGGAGTTTTTCACAATAGTGCCAACCGTCTCCTTGAGTTGTCTTAAGATCTGCTCTAAAATGTGTTGGGTGGTGCTGTGAACATTTTTGAAGATTCTATTGTTCCTTTCTTTCCAAACATTCCAAATTATGAAGCCTGGAATTAAAACCCAAGCCAAGCAAAGAGACTCATACTCAGAGAAGTTTCGTCTCCAGTTATTTAGGGTGTTGATAATGCTTTCTTTGTCCCTGTCCGTCTGTTGGAAAATTGTGGCAAAAGTATCCCACAACAAGAGGTAAAGAAGAAGTCATTGAGAAGGTGCTCCATAGTCTCCTCTTGGGATTCACAGAGCTGGCATCTAGAAGGTCCCAGAACTCCCCTCTTCCGAATATTTTCCCAAGTCAAAATTTTCTTATGATGAACCAACCACATGAAGAGTTTAATTTTCATCCAACCTTGATGCCTCCAAAGGTTCTGCCAAACCCTGTCTGGTACATGGGAATCCAGCTCAAGGACCATCTTCTTGGCTTCCTTAATATTGAAGGTACCTTCTTTATTACTGTCCCATCTAAGTTGGTCATGCCCCTTTGAAACAAGAATCTTCCTTTTGTCCAAAATTGTCAGAAGTGCATCTGCTTTTGCTTTCAAGGGGTTGGCATCCCCAAATTCTATATTCTTCCAGGATCTCCATTTGTCTTCTGTACTATTTTGTCCCCAAAAATCTTTAACCCTGAAAATCCCTTTGGTGTTCGTTTCTTTCTTGAGGTCCAAAAACGCCTCTCTTAGCAAGGTAGGTTCTTGATGCCATTTATCCTCCCAAAATAAAGCAAGGTCTCCTTCTCTGATTTCCCAGAAACTATTTTTCTGATCTAAGCCTCTATTCTCCCAGGCCTTATTCCAAATGTGTGATCCTTTTATGATACCTGTCATCATTATGTGATCATTATCTTTCCAAGTGCTGGCATATTTATCTTTCCATACACTAGCCCACTGAGCCTTCGGATCTTTTACCCAACGCCACCATAATTTTGACCCTAAAACCATACTGAGAACCTCAGGATCATCCAATCCAAGGCCCCCATGGGTTTTTGGTTTGTAGATATTATCCTAGGCTACCAAGGCCCATTTCTTTCTCTCCTCCCCTTAACCCCAAAGTAAGTTTCTTTGAATGGTTCTAAATTTATGTAAAACTCCCTTTGGATCTGGAAGTGCTGAAAGCATGAAAATGGGGATTGATTGCAAAACAGCTTTTGTAAGCACCAATCGGCCTACCAAGTTTAAGGATCTGATAGTCCATTTTCTGATTTTATCCTGCATCTTATTAATTACCGGCTCCCAGATGCTTTTGTGCAAAGGTTTATCAGTTAGAGGAACTCCCAGGTACTTGGAAGGAAGGACCTCCCTTTGAAAGCCCAGAGTCCTGGAGATATTTCTCTGAATGGCAATGTTAGTATTAAAGAAAAAAATCTTAGATTTGGACAGATTTACCTCCATACCTATGGCCATAGCAAAGTCATGCAGGATTTGTTTATATGCAAGAGCTTATTTTACTGTGGGGACTCCCTGCAACATAGTGTCATCGACAAATTGTTGATGGGACAAAGCCTGTCCAGTTTCAGAAAGTTGGATACCCTTGATGTTACCCCCTTCTTTCACATGCTTGATAGACCACCCAAGTCCTTCCATCATGAGGATAAAGAGAAAGGGAGAGAGCGGGTCTCCTTGTCTGAGACCTCTTGAAGGAGTAAAGTTCTTGGAAGGAGAACCATTGACCAAAATTGAAAAGCTAGAAGAAGTGACCAGTGCCATAACCCATCTTACCCAATTATGATCAAAGCCAAAGGCTAGAAGGACCTTCCTAATATAGTTCCAATTCAACTTATCATAAGCTTTGGCAAGGTCCAATTGCATAACCATTCCCGCCTTCCTATTGCTTAACAATGAATGTACCACTTCATGTGCTTGAATGATGTTATTGAGTATTTGTCTACCCTCCACATAACTTGATTGCTCCACAGAAACTAGAGTAGGAAGAAGGGGTTTGAGTCTATTGGCAAAAACTTTGGATATTATTTTATACATCACATTGCACAAAGCTATGGGTCTAAACCTGTCTAGAGTTTGAGCATTGTCCTGTTTGGGGATCAAGGAGATGAAGGAAGTATTGAGTGCCTTCAGGATAGTTCTATTCAACCTGGAATCCTCCACTACATTCATAATATCTTGTTTAACTATGCTCCAACAAGCTTTAAATAAATCCACATTGAAACCACCAGGGCCTAGCGCTTTGCCATTCTACATTTCCTTAACTGCCTCACTGACCTCCTCTTCAGTCACTGGCCTATTGAGATTGAAATTATCCTCTCTTGAAACTAGCCTAGGTATATGCCTAGATAAGTCCCTGATAAAGTGATCTCTGTTTGCAGTGGTCTCCTTCACTATACCTTTAAAGTGCTCGACTAACACAGTTTCTATCTCTTCATAGGAATTGCGAAGATGACCTCCCTCATCCTTGATTGAAGAGATCCTATTATGGGATCAGTTCGCCATGGTGGATATGTGGAAAAAGCTGGTATTTCATTCCCCTTCTTTTAGCCATTGAACTCTAGATTTTTGTCTCCAATATATTTCCTCTTGTTTACATAAGTTCTCCCAGCCTTGATGAAGTTTGGTAACTTGTTCATCTCTGACCCTATCAAAGCCATCTGTAATAAGAGTTTGATTGAGTGTCTGCATTTTATCTTCAACCTCTTTTTTTGCTGTAAAAATATTGCCAAATTCATTCTTGTTCCAGTCTTTGAATCTGAGCTTGATGTATTTTAGTCTTTTATGGAGCAGAAACATTCTTGTTCCCTCAATATGCAGATCTTCTTTCCACAATCTTGCAATATTGTTGATAAAATTGAGGTAGGTAAGCCAGATATTCTCAAATCTGAAAGGTCTGTTCTTGGGGTTGCTAATGCCCTATACCTCCATTTGCATAGGCCAATGGTCCGAGCCACCAAAGGGGAGAATTCTCACTATCATTTCCTTGTCTGTGAGCATAAGATCTTCTGAAATTATGAATCTATCTAACTTTGATGCTACTTGGGACTCCCCTCCTCTCTTGTTGTTCCATGTAAAGAGGCCATTATTCATTTCAGTGTCAACAAGCTTCATATTATGTATGAAAGTTTGAAATGCTATAGAATCTTTGCTTAAAGTTCTTGTTCCCCCTTTTTTTTTCCGAAAGTGATTTGATCATGTTGAAGTCCCCACCCATTATCCATGGAACTCCTACATATCTATCTCTTACTTCTACAAGAGAATCTAGAAATTTGAGTTTATGATCCAATCTTTGTGGGCCATAAACATTCTTGACCAAATAAGTCACGATGTCTCCCACAGGCTGAATAACCACTGATAAATAATTCCTAGATGCCTCAACATCTATTATGCTAATCTTTTGGGGGTTCCAAAGAGTGAGTATGCCTCCTACTGTATTATCAGCTTTAACTTATAGAAACTCAAATCTATTGAGCCATTTGCTATGTATTTCTTTGATTTTTTGAATGGAACATTTAGTTTCCTGGATAAAGATCATATCCAGAGCTTCTTGTTTCATTCTGTTGCTAAGTATTCTTTGTTTTCTTTTACTACCCAAACCTCTGATATTCTAAGATGTGAACTTCATTATTAAAGACTTGTAAAGGAGTAACTAGATAGGTCTTTCATCTTACCTGAGACTATCATTAGCTTTCCGCATTCCATCAATAGCTCGTTCTGCTTTTTTTCTGCCTCTTTTCTTTCCTTGGTTTCTAGGAGCTAATCCTGGTGTGGTTTTCATAGTTTTCACTCCTTCGTTGCCCTGCCTTTCATTGTTTCTTTGACTTTCCAGCCCTTTGCCCTGAGTTTTCCATAGGAACAGTTGTTGTACTCTATTGAACTCTTCTTGAGGTAATGAGTCTACCCTTCCCATGGTTCCCTGTTTCAAGAATCCTTCCAGATCTAGATTTTCTCTATCCAGAATCTCCTACAGTTCATGATCCTTCGTTTCCATCTCACTCTGAGTCATTTCTTGATCCGTCTCAAGTTCTTCATCACTCAGCATTGTTTCTTTCTGTTTAGTAACCTCCTGTGCTTGTTCCCTATCTTCTTCTTTCTCCTTCTCCCCTGAGCTTCCATCCATTACTTAGTCTGCTTTTGATATTCCTTCCTCTTCTTAGAGAACTTGGAACCTATTCAGACTGGCTTGTTGCCCTTCTGTTTGCTAATGCTTTGGCCCCCTTTTGCCTCCTTTTCCTCTATGTCCCACCTTGTGAAAGCTTTTAGTGTCTTTCATTGTGGTTGCTTTACTTCTGTTCTCTATTTTGCTGAGAGGGCAGTCTCTAAATAGGTGTCCATGCTCATGGTACCTGCAACATCTAAAAGGAACATGTTCATAATCTACTATTTGCACCCATTCTTCATCAAAAACTTCTAGGATGACCTCATCTGGTAGGGCTCCTGATAGGTCCATCTCCACACATATTCGTGCGAAGGAGGTGTATTTTCCCCTTCTGGTGGCCTCAGAGGCTTTAACAAAACGTCCTAGTTTATTTCCTATGGCCAATAACGATTTCGTTTTCCAGTAATCAAGAGGTAGGGAGTAGAGTCTTACCCAGACTGGGACTGAAGTAAAAGTTTCGCGCTCCGGGACAAAATTTATCATCCATGGTCGCATGTAGAGGCCTGCTGCTGCATAGAAGTAGGGTCCTCCTTCACACACTTTGTCATTGTCCTCAATATTTGCAAAGACCACAATGAAAAAACCTTTGACCCAAGGTGTAGGTCTATGCTTCCTTTTGGTTTCCAATGGTATTTAATCCATGTTTGTAATGCCTTTTCAGTGGGCCATAATCCCATGAATTTACAAATGATAGCATAGGTCTGCATGTGGTCCCTATGTGCCTGCAGAGCAGGATCATTTAAAACTACTCTGGGAGTAACCTCAGCCTTGGGTTTACATGGCCCCTTCTACGCCTTGTTTTCTGCTCCATGTTTCTTGTCTTCTTCCTCATTATCTTTCATGCAGTTGTCCTCCCTTGGTTTGGTAAAATATTGATCCTCTTCCAGATTCTTTTTCCTTTCTCCTGAAGGCCCTCTAACAGGTTCTATAGGTTTCTTACCTCTGCTGGCCACTGCCTGCTTGTAGGAGGGAGTGGAGCTCCCACCTTGGCGCGTCTCCATGGAGCTCAGAAACCTGAAACCCTAGTTATTCTTCCGTTGTTTACTATTCTTCCGCTGTTCACTATCGATCATGTGCAAAATCAAATGTTTTTAATCTTAATTTTAGTAGATTTTTTATTTTATTTTTGTTAATTTTCCATTTTTTTTAATCCAGTTTGTTTTTATTTTTTTTTAAGTTTTTGTTAATGCTTTTATGGTTTACGAGATTAAAAAAATGTTATTTTATTTTAAATATGTTTTTTCTTATTATTTTATTTCTTTATATTTTTAATTTTTTTAATTCTTATTTTTTATAGGTTAATTTTGTCTTTTTTAACATTTTTATGATTGATTTTTTTTTGTAATTTTTTTTTTGTTTTTTTGTATATTTGATTTTTTTAATATATATTTTTATTTACATTTTGCTTTCTTTTTTTCACCTTTTTCTTATTATTGTTTTAATTTTTAATTTTATGTTTTCATTATTCTTTTGAAATTTTAATGTTTTTCGGAGTTATGATAAAAATCTTTACACCTTTATTTTCAAAATGTTGAAAATTTACCCCTAGAAAAAAAAAAATAATAAAAATAAAAAATAAAATAAATTAAAATTAAAATTAAAATTAAAAAATTATTCCAACATCAACACTTTTCATTTTGAGGGTGTTTTTTGCACAATTTTTGCACAAAAAAGTGGTTTTCACTACCAGTTTTAAAACATGTTGAAAATTTACCCTAAAAAAAGTGTTATTGCAACATCGACACTTTTCATTTTGAGGGTGTTTTTTGCACACAAAAAATTGTTTTCACTACCTTTTTTAAAACACGTTGAAAATTTACCCTAAAAAAAAAAAAAAAAAAAAAAAAAAAAAAGGAAGTGTTATTGCAACATCAACACTTTTCATTTTGGGGGGTGTATTTTGCACAAAAAAATTGTTTTCATTGCCATTTTTAAAACATGTTGAAATTTTACCCTAGAAAAAAATGTGTTATTCCAGCATCAACACTTTTCGTTTTTAGCATTGTTTTTCATGTTTTTTTGGCTAGAGTTATTGTTTTGAGTTTATAGTTCTAGTTTCAAAGTTTACATTGTTTTACATGTGACTATCATTATTCCCAGAGAAACAAATATCTATATTAGGAAGACAACGTAGATGCCATGATACGTAATGATTGCTACACATTTACAAAATGGGTTCAATATATATTTGATTTAGATTTAGTATCAACGGGGACACAAACAATAACCTATTCGAATATAAATACCTTCAGGTGGTTGAGTTATAATCATTTGAATCTCACGTCACGAGCGGACAACCCAAGTAACAATAGTAGCAACTTTCAGGTCAATGCCTACATGGATTGGCTTTTTCAACACCATCTTGTCAACTGATGTTGTCACTAGTAACAGTGGTCTTGTTGTGTTGTCCTCATTAGCGCAGTGTTGCAAGAAAGGAAACCATTAAAAATATAATGTAAATCTTTCCACTTTCAACCAAAAATATTTCTTGCATAGAAATCCTTACATCTACAACTTTCCCAATAGCATTTTTTATCAATCTAAACAACAACCAAAAATATAGATTCACATACTTACAACATAGGGAACATTTTAGGGTTCTTTCTAATTTTATTTTTTACCCAAAAAAGAATTGCAAGTGTCCATTTTTTTAACAAAAATTATTCACCTAGACTCTATAGGATAAATTTCTATTACTTAAATAATTTCCAAATTTTATAGAAACTATATAAAATACTTAGGAATTTGAATATATTGGCATAATATTGCCAAATATTTTATAGTTGGCATTTTAATAATTAGTAAGATTTAGCAAGATTGTTACACTTCAAGATAAGTATGAATCTATAAAAATTCCCTAATAGAAAAATTCATTATTAAATGAATAAATATAATTGAAATTTAGGCCACTGAAACAAAATAGGAAAAATCGTCCAAAACAAACACTCCATTGAAGTAACTACTTACAAAACTCAGTCAAGTTGACTAGTACTCCCAAGTCAAACTTGACTCAACATAGAAATGAACTGAATTGACTTGTTAACGAGTCAAACTTGCCACCAACTAGTTTGACTCACTGACAGTGAGTTTGAGATGCAAGTACTTGTAGAAATTCCTTGTAGATCCAAACTGCTAATTGTAATATGCTAAAACAATAAACTTGAATATACTCTACTCATTAGCGGAAACAATTAAACGATCGCAAAATCACGAAGCATACAAGAGAAATAATTCAATCAACACATTACACAACGATTTCCTAGGGAAAGCCACAACTAAAAACCCCTGCTATCTGTATATTGCATTAGTTAGAAAATATAAGAAGATTATAATGCTTTTCTTAAGCTTGAGCAACCTCTACACTATCTCTATCTGTCTCACAACTTCCTAGAAAATACCAGGCTAATACTTAACCAATTTTTTGCTTGCCCAAGTCCCTATTTCCTTGCATTGTTTCCTTGGGAATTAAACCCTTATTAATTAGGGAAATTCCTCAATTGGAATTGCACAATCCTCATAGGCCTTCCTCTCACTGCATGCACTACCTGTACAATTCAAATGATTATACAACTGATATTATATTGTCCCTGGACTCCAATATCAACTTGGTAACTCTTAGGTCTAACATGCATGAGTTATTTATGAGTGAGTCATCAGTTTACTGGTTCATCGCTACAAGCAAAACCACACTACACTGCAGGCAACACTACACTACTAGACCTCCCACTAGTTCCTCCAACATTTGGAACTAGTTTAACTGACTTTAACTTAGTGAAACTGAATTAATTAATTACAATTCAAAATTAACTCAACCAGGACTCCTATAATGTAGGAGACACTCTACATGACTCAAATTAAACCCTCAACTCGAATTAACTGAGCCAACTAAGTGAAATTAACTTAGTTAACTAATACAAGTTGTCAAGAGATGTGGAATTACAATTTTATTTCCAATTTAATTCAAGGACAAAATTCAACTAGGATTTTCTTGTTGCAATTTCAACACTCCCTCTCAACAAGAAAGGGATTATCTTCTACCTCGATCCTGCCTTTGTGAAACTCGAATTTGCATCTTGGCAATGCCTTTATCAAAATATTTGCATCATGTTCCTTTGTAGGAATGTACTCCAGCAACATGATTCTCCTCTACACACAATCTCGTAGATGGTGATATAGGATGTCGATATGCTTGGACTGATCATGAAAAACTAGATTCTCAGAGAGTTTGATACAACTCTGATTGTCAGAGTAAATCACAGTAGGATCTGTCTGTTATCCAAATACCCCGACAACGATCTTCCTCATCCAGATAGCATCACAAGTTGCTTGACTAGTAGCCATGTACTCTACTTCTGTCGAACTAAGTGCAACTAATCTCTCCTTCCTGTTGTACCAAGAAACTATTGTTGACCCAACACTAAAGATTCCCCCTGATGTTCTCTTCTTGTTGGATGGAATGCCTACCCAATCTTCAACTGTGAAGCCTTGAAGCTTCACTCCCTCTATCTGTCTGTACTAAAGACCAAACTGAGTGGTGTCTCTGAAGTATCTCAAAACATGTTTAACTGCCTTCTGATAGAGTTTGGTTGGCTTAACCATTGTTTGACTAAGCTGGTTAACTGCAAAACATATGTTCGATCGTGTGTTCACCAAATACATAAGTGAACCCACAAGTTTCTTGTAAATAGTAGCCTCCACTACTTCACCTAAAGTAGCATCTTTCTTCCTCCAATTCCCTATTATAGGAGTCTCCATGGGTTTGCTGCTTTCCATGTGGAACTTCTTCAGTATCTCATTGGCATACTTGCTTTGAGAGACAAACAATTCCTCATCTCCTTGCCATACTTCCATACTAAGGAAATAATGCATGAGCCCTAGGTCCTTCATCTCGAATTCTCTTGCAAGATCCTCTTTGCAATATTTTACCAGCTTCTCATAAGTTGTCAGAATTAAATAATCGACATATAATGCTATAATCAACAATTTACCTTAAACCACAATATGGTAAAGGTTCACATCTGCTTCACTTTTGGTGAAGCCCAACCTAGTGAAATAGCTGTCAATTCTAGTGTACCAAGCACGAGGTGCTTGTTTCAATCCATAAGTGCTCGCTTGAGTCTGCACACATGCAACTCTCTGTTGAAGGTCTAAAATCCTTCTGGCTACTCAATGTACACCTCTTCCTCAGTGACATTGTTGAGGAATGTTGTCTTCACATTCATTTGATTTATCTTCCATCCCATCTGCACTGAAAGTGCTAGAATAGATCTGATTAAAGAGTACCTTGCTACTGAAGCAAAGGTCTCCTCGTAATCAATTCCCTCCACCCAAGAGAACCCTCTGGCCACAAATCTGGCCTTGTGTTTCTCCACACTCCCATTTGCTGCTTGCTTTACCTTGTAAAGCCATCTGGAACTCACCAATGACTTGTTTGTTGGTCATGTGACCACTTCCCAAACATTTTTTCTAATAATAGAGTCGTACTCCTAAACCATGGCATCAACCCATACTAGTTTTTGCACTGCTTCCTCAAATGAGGATGCCACAATCTCTACACTCTTGCTCATCAGAGCCATGTAGCCAATGTACTGATCTGGTGACCTCCTCTGCCTGTGATGTAATGTGGGTGCTCCCACATTCTCTATATCATCATGAATCAATCTGCCAGCCTCTCTGGTGTGCTTCTTTCCATCTATGGAAGTCTCTGCATGAGTGGGTGCTCCCACTCTCTGCTCCTTTGCATGTGGCTGCTCCACATCATCTTGAGGTTCTTCTTTTGGAGCTAAAAGCTCCTCTTCTCATGCAACTGAAGCTCCCTCTCAAGGGAACATCTCATGGCTTTCTCTTCATTGAACTTCACATCTCTACGAACCATTATCATCCTGTGAGATGGAAGGTATACCCGATAGTTGTGAGGTGTATCAGTGTACCCCACAAATATGGCCAACTTAGCTGTTGTTTTTATCTTTTTCCTTTATCCTTGGTAACATGACAATAAATTTATGAACCAAAGATCCTAAAGTGTGCCACATCTAGTTTCTTACCTGAAAAATATTCTTCTAGTGTACTCATCTCGAGAATCCGATGAGGACTTCTGTTCTGCACATATACAATAGTGTTGCATGCTTTAGTCCACAAGTGCAACGGTAGGCCCTGATCATGTAACATTTCCAATGCAACTCCCACAATAGTTATGTTATTCCTTTCAGCCACCCCATTATGTTGTGGGTTATGGGGTGCTATTAACTCATGTTGAATTCCATCTGATGCATAGAAGTTATTAAATTCATTCGACACATATTCTCCACCGTTATCGCTCTTGAGAGCTTTAAAGTTCCTGTCAATGTCTTTCTCAACAAGTGCTTTAAATTCACAAAATTTATCAAACGTCTGATCTTTCTTCTACATGAAGAAAATCCAACACTTATGAGAAAAATCATCTACAAATATTACATAATACTTGTGTTTGGTCGTGGAAGATGCCGAGAACGATCCACACACGTTTGAGTGAACTCTTTCAAGAATTTCTTGTGCATGATTGTCCTTATCATGAAAGGTATCTTTGGGGTACTTCCCCAATGTACACCTTTTGTATGTGTCTCTCTACTCTAGTGTACCCTTGGGAAGTCTAGTAGAAAGCTGTTGCATGATCTTCAAAGCTCTGTGGTGCAAGACCCAATCTTCTATGCCACAACTCACCGATGTCTCAACTCTGCACCTTCTCTGCTTTTGTGCTAAAATCAACGCATTATTCTACATCCAATTTGTAGAGGTTCTCCACCTAAACCCCGATCTGTTTCACTTGTCCTAAGCCTATGTAAAGCAGGAAATCCTTTCCTTTGCTAAATATCACAGTGTAGCCATGATCCTCTAACATGGCAACTAAAACAAAATTCTTCTTCAAACCCGAAATATACATGACATCTTTTAATGTGAGAGGATAACCATACTCTCTCTGAAAGGTAACAATATCGATGTCGGTCGCACTTTACCTCCCATCATATCCTATTTTGATGTGCATATGGAGGTCCTTCTCCTCCAACTCACTAAAGAGTTCTTTGTTGTCGATCATAAGGAATGAGACTCCACTATCTAGATATCACACACTACCCCATCACCAGTGTCACCATGCAAGTGATGAAGGTGAAATCCAGCTCAAATTGTGAAGCAAGGACTTCCCTTGCTACTCCTCCTAAGGGTTTCTTACCAGCCTTCTTGTGTGGACACTTCATGCAATAGTGCCCCAACTCATGATAGTGAAAACATTTAATATTTGACATGTCCTTCTTCTTGTTGCCCTGACTGGAATCTGATTTATAATGGCGTGACTTCCCTTTCCCTTTCTTTGCCTTTCTAGCTAAGGCAATTTTATCCTCATCATCATGCTTGGATGAGGATCCATCTTTGGTGTTCTGCCGAATCTATTCTTACAACAAGTCAGACGACAAACACTCCCACTCTAGTAGCTTCTCCCTCCCATTTATTGAGTCCTAGTAGTTGTGTCAGCTCTTGGGAAGGCATATAAGTGTTAGGCTGACCAAATCGTCTTCAACAACTGTAACACCAACACTTCCAAGCTCATCTCGACATTGGGTGAACTTGGTCAAGTACTTTGGTATTGTGTCACCCTTCTCCATCTTGATTTTCCTGAGCTTGTCCTTCAGTGCCAGCTTTATGTGGTCACTGTTGTTTTGAAACAGTTTGTCAAGGCCTTCGACATTGCATATGGAGTGTCCTTACCGTGGAGATTCGAGACAATATGATCTTGAACTCCTAGGATAATCCTTCTCACCTTTGCAACACATTTTCTCCAATTTATCAGATCTTGAGCATCAGTTGGCTTAGGAATATCTTTGTATATGAATTCCTTAAGCCCATTATCTTCCAACACTGCCTCCATCCTGTCCTTCCAAGCAATATAGTTCGAACTACCCTTAAGGGCATATTCAAGTCTCAATCCATAGAATGACATCCTGCTGGCTCTGAAGAATGATACTACAAATTCGATTTCACCTACAAAAGACAAACTCATATTCTCCTCTTCTATAGTGATTTTTGCTCCGATGCCATCTAGAAATTCCTTGTAGATTCAAAATTGTAATTGTAATATGCTAAAAAAATAGGCTTGAATCTATTCTACTCATCAACGGAAACAATTAAACAATAGACTTGAAGGTTGTCATGAAAAGTATATGTAGGTAACAATGCCAACTAGAACTATTTAATGTGAAAGTCTCAAAATGAAGTCATTGTAATTGTTTGACTCTCAATGTTGTTACACTTTGACATCCAACATACTCTGCACATAGTTCTAAAAAGGAAACACTCTTACAAAATAATTAACTCTCAATCCACTCAATCACTCGACTATTCTTGCAAAAGGAAATCAACATAGTTGGAAAACACTCAGTCAACACTTCATTCAATAAAAGTACTCACTATAACATCACTTAATCAATCTGAGTATCATGTTGTAATAGACACACAACCATTCATCAATTGAAATTTAAGAATTGCATCAATAAATTAAAAGATAACACACACATTAATAAGTTGATTGATCTAAGACTATGCTGCTACATAAAGGACAAAGGTCACTACTTTGCAATTCAATTGAATCAATAATTGCAATGCACTACGAGAATATGTAACACTAGTAGTAAAACAATCATAAAACAAACTAAGAGAAAACCAAATACCTTGCTATGCTATCTCATTATCTCAACAATCTTTGCTAAAGAGGAAAGTCCTTCCTCCTTAGCAGGGAGCTAGAATATATAACTCACAAGCTAACCGACGAAAGGATATAAAATCGCAAATCATGAGAGTTGCATTGATATTAGAAAAGGATTGCAAATACACAATTTTGCCAAGATTATAATGATGATGTTGCCCCTTGCGAGGAAGATGGCCCTTAGTCTTATAGATTACATCATATCTATCTTTAAAACATAATATGCTTAAGAGAATTTCTTTATCCTCATTGTGCTCAAATCATGAAGCTTCCATAATTAATTACAACAATTACTATGAATAAACAATATTGTAACAATCTTTAGAAATAACGAAAGGTCAACCACTGGAAACCATAGCTATCTCAACCAACTTTGGTTGTGTTATCAATAAGTAATTTGTTCTATTGGCACAACGATCAATGTTGACCATGATTGAGCGACAACCCACGTTAACCATCATTACTATTATTGGACAAATAAAGCATCCTAAAGACAGAATATCAACACAATAGCAGCGATATCAATGTGGTCCTTGTTTTGGATTTGGTAGGACAAGATTCGGAGAAACAACGTGTTATCCCTGCAACATCTTATTGAGCCAAACTTTCCTAAAATAGTCCTTTGTCAATTTTATTGTCCAAAACAATCAACTTATTATCAAAATAATAAATTAAGGTGACATAGGGAAGATTCATACATTGGTCAAAAGGAAATTAATAGTAACAAGATGTGGCTATCAAAGTCAGAATGGTGAGAAAGAGAGCAAAAATGGATGCAAAAGGAGTGCCAATTCCATGTCCCAATAGGTTCGTTATTCTTCAAGGTTCTCTACTAGTATTCAAAATATCTACTAACAATCCCCCAATGATTTTCTTTAAAATTGTACAAGCAAATTGGGTAGGTGGATACAAAGGGGAAAATTGGGCCTCCCTTTTGTTTGAGAACAAAATCAAGCTATGATCTCTCCAAAGCTCCAAGAACAATAGAAAATTAGTGAAATATGGATCAAATCTTTCCAAATCTGAGGCAAATTTACCAATACCATGTGAAGGAGGCCCTTCTAAAAGCTTCTTAGATCATTTGAGCGTTTTTGCATGAATCATAAGTCCACATTTTAGAATAATTTCAAGATATCCACAATTTGGGCACCTCAACTATGATCAAATAAACTAAATAAACTCTTGGTCAAGTTCGGCTTTGCCTATGTTAATGGGGCACACAATGGATTTGGCCTTGTTCCTGGGTCATGTCCACAACTTTAGAATGTAAGGATGCACTTATCAACCTCTACATGCAACACTAAGGAAAGGTTGCACTTACACAATAAAATCAAGGAATAAGATGAATATTTTGAAAGTTATGTAAGGATAAAATAGGATATTCCATGGAAACTTGTATTATGAGGTTAGGAATACTTGGTAAAAGCGGGTGAAATATGTTAGGAATACATATGGCACGAATTCAGTTTGACCAAGAAAAACTCGAAAAGTTTGACAATTACAAAAGACAGAGGTTATCAAAGGTCCCGTTGGACCAATTGTATATCGAATCAATAAGGGAGCCTACTCCCAGTGTTAGCATAAGTGGAAGTTCAAAAGAGAAGTCTAAAACAAGTTCTAAAAATGAATCAGCTGAAAAGTCCAATGATCAGTCCAAGAGTGAACACAACAGAAGTGAGGGGTCAATTAAAGACAGCGCAATCTACAGAAAATCCTAACTGACAGGCTTTGTCCCCAAAACAAGTTGAAGTTCCCACTCCCCTTACAAAGCCAACAAAGCCACTTGTTGTGGATCTAGAAGGGGAATGGGAGAATTTTAATAAGTTAATCAACACTGAAGAACAGAGTGCACAACCACTGACAAACCCAAAAGAGGCAGTCACATAAATGGTGATAGAAGGGGCTACCAATATTCAGGAAATGGAGCATATTCTTGTTGCTCCGTCGTCTGAAATTGTACTAAGGATAGAGGAAATTCCTCCTCTAGACGTATTTTATAGCCCTCAACATAAGGTTGTCATTAGAAGGCAAATAAAGAAAAGAAAGATAGATGTCGTGCTCACTCCAGAGGATGAACCTCTAGATGTTCTTTGGAAAGATCCCACTACAGACCCATCGGAAAATCTAACTAGGCTCTCTCAAATCGCAAGAGCATACGCTTTGACAACAATTGAGAAAGCAACAGAGGTTCAATTACTACTGAAAGAGAAAAAGGATAGGATTTTGTTTTTGGAACAACAACTACAACAAGTCGACATCAGTCAAGAAGCAGAAACACAGTTAGCAAAACTCCAACAAGACTTCTAGCAGATGAAAATGGATCATCAAAGCAGTTTGGCTAATAAAGAAGAACAGTTACAAGCTATGATAGAACTACATAAAGATGAACCCAAAATTGGGGAATTTATCACAAAAGGACTTGCTCTTAGTGCCCGGCTATTGCAATAGGAAGAACTACTCTGCCAGAAGATATTGCAATGGAATTCCCATTGTGAAATAAGCGATAATATTACAAATCAAGTCATAGATTTATGACTTGATTATGATTCAATTTTTAAGAAGATTTCAGAATTCTTGAACTGGCAGAGATCTGAAGAAGGGAAAAGAACATAATCGACAAATCGCACTAAGAAATTTTATTTGCGAGATGTGATTCTCGGCTTAAAGAAGCAGAACAAGCAATGGAAGAGGCAGTGACAGCAGTGATCAGTGTCATTGAGTGCATAAACGAAAATCTACACAAGGCTAATTCGATAGCAGAGACTACATCGAGCTTCCTTCCAAAGGCACAACAATTTCAAACAAAGTGGAAACAAACAGCAGAGGAAAAGGCAGAGGCGATTAAACAGGTTAAACTGGGACACATATTGGCAGTACCTAGTAAAGCCACATAGCAAATGGATGACCCTGAAATGCCTCATAACCTCGCCGAGAAGATAGTGCCAGCTCTTGCCAACACCGTATTTGCAGGATAATTAAAAGTTGAAGTCAACCAACCGACGCTCTTGAAATCGATGCTGGATATTTGCAATCTAAAGGATCAGATGCAGGATTTATCATAGATACAATTTTGTTTTGTTTTAGTTCATTTTTGCTTAAAATGAGGCAGGTCATTTAAACCTCCTCATCTACTTTTGTAATGTTTATTTTTAGATTTCATAAAGTAGTATTTAAACCCCTCTCATGCATTTAGAGAGAGGTCCAGAGTTTTATCAAAAACAATTCTTCAGAAAGTGCATTTTGCCCCCCACTGAGGAGGTTTTGATAAAATAAATGGAACGAGATTTATTTTTATATGAGTTTGATATCTACTACTGAAATGCACTTTTGTACTCTTAGTGGATGTTAAGTGATGTGAAGATAAATCTATATTGCTGCAGCTCATGAGTAGAACTTATTACCAATGGTATTTTTATCTCCTAATACTTTTTACTTATGTGCCAAGTGATAAATCATTTTCAGTTATTGATATATGAAAGTTTGAATGTTTAGTTGTCATTATTGCACTTATGTATGGTGATAACTTATTTTTATGTTGAATATATGAATAACTCTTATGTGATATATTTCTCATAATTGTTTCGGCTAACTTTTTATATGAAACAACTCATTCTTAATGGATTCTTTTCTTGTAGTAATTGAATGATTTTCATTATCAATTGTTGTTAGAAATTATTTTAGATCGCATAAGTAAATGTTACTCCTAGGACAATTTAGAGTTAAATGTTTTTGCTCCTAGAACAATTTAGAGTTAAATTTAGAGGGTTTTTTTTTTTTTTTTTTTTTTTTTTATATATATTAAATTAGAGATTGCAAATGATAGTTAAAAGATAGATTATATTTAAAACAAGCATTCACCCCATAAACTCCAAAAAGAAAGACATCATCCGATTAGTACACCCATCATAAACAGATTGGGAAACTGGTCCTATCATCCCAGTCGGAGCCACTATTCCAAACAGAAAAGGAGTTGCATTAAGGTCCGGACCGGGTGGTTATCCCCCTTGTTGTAGACTCGATTTTTCGAGCCTTCAACATATTTGGTGCTAGAAGGAGGGCCTGACAGTGAATGGCAAGTAAATCCACATCTTCACGCCATTCTAAGAGTAAAAATCCCTCACCATCACCCTCAACTTCTCATTCGCATTCCAAATCTTCCATCACTGAACTAGAAGTTGAAAAGAAAAATACAGAGCACATTATTGAAATCCCAAACAAGCTAGATCATTCTTCTTCAGATCCCCCTGAGTTACAAACTTTAATTCATAAGTTACAGGGAATTTTTTTGTCTCAAGAGGAATCTGAGTTTTCCGAAGGTAGTGTCACTTCTCATCTCACCCCGACTCAACGACTGACTAGAGCACAAAGCGAAATGTTAGGAATCCCACCATTTTAGTTTCCTTACCGAGTCGTAAGAAATCTAGGAAAACACCAGCAAAATCTCAGAGTGAGGTTTTATCATCATCTTCATCTACCATCCCATCCATATCATCACAAGTTCATTCATCCATCCCTCAACTCCACATCGTGGTTCACACCAGTACAAGAGCAACATCCTCCTCTACCCAACCACCTTAAACTACTACCACACCTCCCCCTACCTGTACTCCAATTGTGGCAAGAAATCCTCCACTAAGGCCATTGGCTAATCCAAGATCTGTGAGAATGCATGCACCCTTATTGCAATTACCAGCTCATCTTAAGAAATGGCTCCCCAAGTTCAATCCTGACAATGGTCTATCAGCCGAAAAGCACATAAATAATTTCATGTTGTCTATTAATTTAAATGGAGTAATAGAAGAGGACACAGTTTTATGATTATTCCCTTATACTTTACAAGGAGCAGCTGGATCATGGTATTTTTCATTACCATCAGGCTCCATTAATAACTGGGATACATTTCAAGATCAGTTTTTAACAAAATTTGGAGATGATCGATCTACATCAACTTTAATCAATGATCTCTCTAATTTGAAAGCTGAACCAAGAGCACCAATTAAGGATTTAAATTCTTGCTTCAATAAGTTATTAAACAAAATACCAGCAGCATCGAAGCCTAGCAACAAAGTCCAAAATGAATGGTATATTTTCGCTCTGCCTTCAAATTCAGCCATCTTTGTAGATAGGGCTGCCAAGCCAACGTTAACTGAAAATATGAAAGAGGAGATCGCTGTAGAGAAACGTATCCTAGCCGTAGAAAAAGAAAAACGTTGTAGATGAAAGAAAATCTAAAAAGGTCTCTTTTAGAGATGATCCTAAGAAGAAACAATCAAAGGATCCATTCGACCTGGAAGGGTTACAGAAAATTTTGAAAACCATGTCCAACAAAATGGTTGATATTAAGAAGCAAGTAGCAGAAACCTCTTCCGAGAAACCTTTTAAACCCTTCAGGAGAAATCCTTCAACTGATCTGAAACCTCCAAACGCTATAACAAACGCAGAATCGGAAGGGGAAGAAGAAGAAGTTTAGAATGAGGAACAAACTAATGATGATGAAGTCGTGGAACTACAAGGAATGTGGGACTTCATTCTTCTAGATGAAGAAGATCAAGATGTATTACCTGTTGCTACAAGAAGTAGAAATCAACTTGATCCTCCACAATCCAGTTCTAAACAGAAAAACCCAAGCCCGACTCCTAAGGATAAAATCGCAAGTAAGAAATCCTCACCAAAGGCTACTCAGGCAAACCCAATCCAATCTAATTCAATAACTCCATCTAAAACGCTTATCATCTCTGATGAAATGGAGTATAACATTGTTGAAGACATGAAGAAAACTAGGGCTAATATTACTTTTCATGAGCTCAACAAATTAAAGCATCAACAGAAATTGCTCTTGAAAGAACTGCATGCAGTACCTATTACACCTCTACCTGCCGCTGTGATTTCACAAGCTACTCATGAAATGGGAAGACCTCCAACTGGCATGTCAAATAAAGTCGATCCAAATGACATTGCTTTGATTGGAGGAAGATCAAAATCCCATACTCTACCATTTCTCCTTACCTTTGAAGTTTTCAATAAAAATTTGCATAACTGTCTGGTAGATTCTGGTGCTTCATCTAGTATTTTGCCTAAGACAGTTTGTGCAAAGTTAAATGTCCAACCTCAGAAATCTACAGTACGCATAGTGCAGCTGGATCGGTCTCAAGTCGAGGTTATTGGTGAACTTAATCAAGTGACCATAAGGCTTTCATCAAAACCAAAGGTATGTCAGGTCATTGATATACTTGTCGCAGATATTCCTGAATTTTATGGACTAATCCTTAGCATGGATTAATCAGAGAATCTTCACGGTTACTTTGCGACCGATTGGTCTCATATGTGGCTCCCTTACAATGGTAAACCAAATCAGATAAAGGTTGAATGAGAAAGACACCAAAAGTATATAGTGACAGAGTTAGAAAAAGAAAACGAACCTATAGCGCACAACAACAATATAATTGGAAACTATTTTGTTGATTCGTTCTTAGGGAATTTCAACGTTCATACTTCACCTTTTTTAGAGAATTCCGGTTTATCTTAGATAGAAAATTTCTCTCAAACGGACACTTCTAGATGCATTAATTTTGCAGATAGACTTGTAAATAAAACTTTGTTTTGGAAACTATTTTTTGATGGTTCTAAGTCTAATGATGGGGCAGGAGCAGGTTGTATATTAGTCAGCCCAAAAGGAGAGAAAACCATGCTAACATGTAGACTTGAGTTCGATTGCAAGAACAATATAGCTGAATATGAAGCGTTAGTTCAAGGGTTATACAAGGAAATTGGGCTTGATATCAAATATTTGCAAGTCTTTGGAGACTCTGAGATCGTTATCAAACAGGTAAGAAATACTATACATTGTCTGTTAGGACACTTGAAGCACTATCAATCATTAGTACAAGACCTGACTTCACACTTTATAGCATTTAATATTTCATCCATTCCCAGACTCCAAAATGCTAGTGCTGATCTCCTCGCTAATGTAGCTTCCAAGCTCATTCCACCAGAAGACTATAGCCCAGACAGATTCTCGATTGAATTAATCTTTAGACCCTCCATTCCTGATAACATTACCAACTGGAGAGTTTTCAACAATGACCTTGATATTGTAAGTTTTCTGACTTTAGAAGGCTCTTACAATAATCAGAACGACAAGCAACTAAAACAAGGAAACAATAATAACGCTATACCCAAATCCGTAGCCAAGTTGGAGGACCTATATGATTTAGAAGATAGATTCAAACGATCCACCAATTCAAAAATTCAGAGTTCAACTCTGAGATATGAATTAGTGAATCTGGGGACTGACATAAAACCGCAGAACATCAACCTAGGTCTTGGTATAACACCCGAGGAAAAATTAGCTTTCATTCGACTGTTAAAATAATATAAAAATGTCTTTGCCTAGAATTACGATGAGCTCAAAACTTACAACACTTCGATTATACAGCATACAATTCTGACGATTGCTGACAAAAAGGCCTGTCCAACAAGAATTGAGGAAGATCCATCATAATTTGGAAAACCAGATTAAGTTTGAGTTGAACAAATTATTGAAAGCCAAAATTATTTTCCCAGTTAGGCATTCTAGATAGGTTTCCAACTTGGTACCCGTCAGAGAGAAAAACGGAGATATCCAAATTTGTATTGACTTCTGAAATATCAATAAAGCTTGCCAAAAGAATAATTTTCCACTACCGCCTATGGAACAAATACTACAATCGATCATAGGTTCTGAACTGATGTCCTTTTTAGATGGCTTCTCAGGGTATAACCAAATCTTGGTCCACCCAGATGATAAATTGAAGACTACATTTAGAACGAAATGGGGCACTTACGCATATCAAAAGATGTCGTTTGGGCTGATTAATGTCGGTGCCACATTTCAAAGGGCAATGGACATTGCGTTTAAAGGATTAGTGAATAGGTTAGTGGTGATTTACTTAGATGACATAACAATGTATTCTAAAAAATGCAGTAATCATCTCAGAGACTTAAAACAGATCTTCCAACGATGTCAAAAATATGGGATCTTACTTAATCCAAAAAAATATTTTTTTTGCATTAAGTGAAGGAAAGCTTCTCGGATTCATAGTGTCTAAATCTGGAATCCATATCGATCCAGATAGGATTAAGGAAATTTCTAAGATATCCCTACCTCATAACAAAAAAGCGATGCAATCATTCCTTGGTCAGATCAATTTTGTTAAAAGGTTTGTCCTTGACTTCTCAAGAATCGTGTCACCTATCCAAGCCATGATAAAGAAAGACTCTCTCTTCAAATGGGGTCAGACAAAACATGAAGCGTTTGGCTTGATAAAACAAGTGATTATAAATGCCCCATCTCCAGCGACTCCAAACGTTTCTGATCCTTTCACTTTGTATACATTTGCCTCTGAGAAATCATACGTTGCAATACTCACACAGGCCAATCAAGATAAAGTCGAAGCCCCAATTATCTTCTTCAGTTCAAACTTGCAAGGCGCTGAATTAAATTACTTCGACGTTGAGAAACAGGCTTATGGGATATTCAAAGCAATCAAACACTTTAGACCCTTCCTTCTCAAGACTCATACGAAAATAATAGTACCATTTCCAACAGTAAGAAACCTATTGGTACATAAAGATGTGGGTGAAAAGAGGGCAAATTGGGTCACAACCCTCCAAGAATATGACGTTGAAATTAAACCAACAAATATTGTAAAAGGTCAAGGTTTTTGCAGGATGTTGGTTGGAGCATCGCACATATCAGAAACATAGTCTCCAAACAGTGAAGTACAAGTGTATGAGGTAAGTCTAAACAACTATGAATCAAGATATGCTGATATCATGTTTTACTTAAAAAATGGATATGCTCCTCCACATTTGAATCATAAAAAGAAAAGATCCCTGAGACTAAAAGCTAAACAATATCAAATTGTAAATGACGTACTCTTTAGGATGAATTATGATTTTGTTCTCCTTAGATGTCTTGAGAAATCTGAAGTAGAAAAAGTATTGCAGGAACTTCATGACGAACCAGCGGGCTGACACTACGCAGGAAATGAAACAGCACATAAAATCATGTGCACATGCTACTACTGGCCAACGTTATTTAAAGATGCACATAGCTATGTAAGGATATGTCAGATTTATCAAACTGCTGCTGGAAGACAGAGGAAGCCATCGTTGCCATTACAGTCGGTTAACATCGATCAACCGTTCGAACAATGGGGATTGGATATAATAAGTGAGATCGTTCCTCACTCTTCTAAATAGCATAAGTACATCCTTACAGCTACCGACTATTTTACCAAGTGGGTAGAAGCAGTTCCGCTTAAGACAACCAACTCTGAGAGCATCATTGAATTTATAGATCAATTCATAATCACCAGGTTTGGCTTACCTTCTGCTCTGATGTTTGATAATGCATCATATTTCTCAGGTAATGCTATGACTGAATTGCGCTCAAAAGAGGTTTTAAGCTTAAATATTCTGCTAATTATTATACGCAAGGAAATGGGTTGGATGAATCAATGAACAAAAACCTTATTAGGATCATTAAATGGACTATTGATCAAAATCATAGAAATTGGCATAAGTCTTTAATGTATGCTCTTTGGGCAGATCGAATAACTTAGAAAACTTCTATTGGCACTTCTCCTTTTAATTTAGTTTATGGGAAAGAAGTGGTCCTCCCAACAAATCTAGCTATTCCTTCTTTATCCTTAGTTCAATTCATTGAAGAAACCCTTTCCTCATCCTTGCAATTGAGACAATTGCAGATCCTTAAGCTTGAAGAGGAACAAGAAAATGCTAGAATTACCCATGCGCATCATCAACAATTAGTAAAAGCTTCTTTTGATTCAAACTTGGTATCTAGAAAATATTTTCAGCTTGGAGACTTAGTATTAAAATGGGATAAAGCCCATGAAGAGAAAGGCAAGCATACTAAATTAAAATGGATGTGGCTTGGACCATTCCAGATTGTCGAAATCATCGGTCCATCAACTTTCATGTTACAAGATTTAGCAGGGAAAAGAGAGTCTTTACATGTTAATGGATAGATCCTTAAAAAATATTTCCCATAGAAGATGATCTCTTCTATTTTATGTAGATTATAGTTTAGTTTTCTTTTTGATAAGAAAACATGTTGAGAATGTTTACTTTTGGTTTCCACGAAAAGAATAGTGTCTCATGTCAATTTTGTTTTTTCGCTTGTATAAGTGGGAGTGGTTAGGAAAACTAATCTTTATTTTTGAAACATAGGGTCAAGTGCTATCATTTTGAAAATTTTGACTTGTTCTTTTGTTTCAACTATACAAGTTTTGGTTAGAATCAACCTTAGGAAGAAGTCTTCCTCATATCAGTCATAAAAGGTACCAATAACAAAACAATATTTCACTGCAAAAAAGCTATTTTTAAACTCTACAATTGTCATCTGAAAGAATTCTTAAGGAACTAATGACCTCCTCCCCACTTTAGGAAATTGCGAGATTCAAAGAGTAATCCAACTATACACTTCAAACTTAAAGAATAAGAGGTCTCATCAAGAGCCTCTTTATCATGATCATAAAGATTATAACTAACTGACATTGCCATACTGCATACCAAAACAGGGTAATGGCTTGAGATTGTTTCAATCAAAAGACAAGGGGTCTCATCACAAGCCAATTTGGTCAGTTAAGTTATAAATAAGTGAATGGCACTATCAATTTTGGCCACCAAACCAAGACATTGTTATTTCAGAATTAAAAGAGAAATAAGAAAAGAAAAAGCAATAAGTGTATATGAGGATTTATCTTTGAAAATTGCATGCTTCTTAAGTGGGACACTGGATCATTGCTGGGTAACAGGTAACCCTGTCGAGGCTATGGACGCCTGTCGGCAGCAGAGGCTCTACCTACGACAAATGAGTACACCTAAAATGATCTAAGGAGATGTCTTTGTTTTTATCTTTATAGACCAAGTAATGTTTGATGTGAGTAAAATGACTAACTTTGGGGAGAAGGTAATCAGAATAAACATAGTTAGAACAAAATGTTGTTGTTGATAAATACCACTGTTTATCTTATATTTCTACAATGAAGTTTCATTTTCAAAACCATCTCTATTATGTAAGTTTTAGAAAAAAAAAAAAAAAAAAAACCATCAGAGATAACTGGTTCTTTCAAGTGAATCTCCAATTGTTGTGACCATCAACAACCCCCCTTTTTATTAGTGTTAGTAATAACATTAATAAATGGGGACTCTTAAAAAAAAATAAAAAAAAATTAAATCTAAGCATTTAATGTTGCTTTTTGTTTCTAGAATAAAACAAGGTATCAAAGTGGAACTTGCTAAAACATGTATATTTATCTTTTCATACTCCAATCGCATAAAGCATCACAAACTATGAGTTCCCTTATAAAAAAGCGCTACGTGACCATAAGACCCAAGAAAAAGCTTTATAATGGAAAGTCTCGAACATAAAGGAGAGCTTGAAAAACCTGCTTTTAAACGATTATTATCGCATTGCAAAAGGTGACAGCGGGCATCCCTTATAAAAGCCACCCCTTAAAAAGTGTGATGCGTGAGAATGCGAGATCACAAAGCTTACAACATCATCGCATCACAAATTTCAATACTGCGATGTTACTTTATGTGACATAACCAAATATTGCAAAATGTGATAGCGTCTCGCAAATCGCATATTGCAGTAGCCCAATGTAACGATGGTTTTTAACGATAGCACGTTTTGTGATATTGCGAAGCAAATCGCAAAATCACCTTCATCGCAGATCAAAGGGCTTAGAGTTGTAGGACAGCGTTCGATGCAAAGTTATGAACATTAAATTTTAGCTTAACAGTCCATTAGTGGTCATTTATTAAAAACGATTTGGATCGGGGTAAAGGACTATTTAACACAAGTTGATATCTTTTGATATGATTTAGAATTAAAGCTTTCCCGTCACCTTATTTTTGTTTTTCTTTTGATTTTTCCTGTATTCACTATCATCTTTATCATATCTTTGCTCTCTGCTTGTAACTTTTAGGAAGGGCACACAGAGCGTAACACACGACAAAATGGGGAAGAAAGGCAAGGCACCTGCATCTAAGAAGACAGAAATGACCCCATTATTCACAAACACCACCTGTAGTAGGGATGCAGGGATATCTACCTGGGAAGCTATGTACCAATTGTTGGAGGAGGAAAACCCGAGAATTATGGTAGTTACAGTTACAACAGATGGACACGGCTTTTCTGAAGCATCCCTCACTGAGCTTGCATGCTTCTTTCTACACCGCATTGCTGCGAGGCCGAAGATAGTCCCTTACACTGATATGGTGAAATGGATTATAGATCACGTAGACATATTTGCTAGAGAGTTCAAGATGGCCAGTCAACAAGTCATGGGGTCATTTACTCCAAACAATTTGAGACGTATGTACCACTTGCCAGAACCCCAGGCTAGCTACAACAAGCAATTCGTAGAAAAGTTTGCCAAGGAGAACGAAGACGTGGCAGAATGCACAAAGCACTGGTCAAACAATGAGGAAACGCTGAAAAAGGATAAAAATGGTAAGTACGCCACTGGTTGTCTTTGTTCTCCTTACTATTTTGTCGTTGCAATGTTATGTAGACTGTTTGGGAGACGAAACATCAACAAGTTTTCATTAGAATGGTTACCTTTACTAGATGTGGCTACCAATGCCACCATAATGGATTGGGCCCAAATTCTATCGGATAATTTAGCCTCTACAATTTTAGGATACATAACTAAAAGAAGCTTTACTTCAAGGGTTTACCCTCCATTCTTTTTGAGCGCCTATGTCATGGACGCTATTTGTTTTGTTTCCGATTTTCCTATTATGGGATGGAAGTGGATGGTACAAAATCCACTTCCCATTCAGGTTTATCACAAAGTATTATGGGAATCTAATTTCATCCCACATTTCTTCAAGATTTGTCATGGAGTTATGCTTCATATTCATAGAATGCTCTACAATTGAGATGCCTCGAGGTTTTCCCGAGAGGCTGAAGTGGAAATTCTCTTTGTGGCAAGGTGGTTTGGGGAGGATTTGTTCACATATATCAAAGTTTTTGGCATCATTGCCTCACCCCATGTGCTACCTTTTTACATCCTTGACAAACTAATGGCCAGGGAAATAGTTGATCAGACCTGTGGTGTGGGGGGAATGAGTAAGGTACTGAAAGATTCCAAAAAGGCCATTTGGCCCGAATTTCCTATAATATGCGGAACTTTTGCATTATTTGACTTAGTTCATGCTTTTAAAGAAGTTGATAATGTGTTATGTTTACAACTACCAAAGTTCCTGGGGAGGCAATATGATCCCTTTGGTGTTGTAAGTAATTTTACTACAATGGTTAAAATTAAAGTGTTTTCCAACGAAGAAGATCCCTTTGACAATGTCTTTCTGTAGAAGAACACTTTCAGATAGGTTCTACATATGGCACGAATTCAATTTGACCAAGAAAAACTCCAAAAGTTTGACAATTACAGAAAACAGAGGTTATCAAAGGCCCCGTTGGACCAATTGCGTATCGAACCAATAAGGGAGCCTACTCCCAATGTTAGCATAAGTGGAAGATTAAAAGAGAAGTCTAAAACAAGTTCTAAAAATGAATCAGCTGAAAAGTCCGATGACCAGTCCAAGAGTGTACACAACAGAAATGAGGGGTCAATTAAATACGCAGCTCAATCTACAGAAAAGCCTGACCAGCAGGCTTTGTCCCCAAAACAAGCTGAAGTTCCCACTCTCCTTACAAAGCCAACAAAGCCACTTGTAGTGGATCTAGAAGGAGAATGGGAGAATTTTAATAAGTTAATCAACACTAAAGAACAGAGTGCAAAGCCACTAACAAACCCAAAAGAGACAGTCACAGAAATGGTGATAGAAGGGGCTATCAATATTCAGGAAACGAAGCATATTCCTGTTGCTCCGTTGTCTGAAATTGTACTAAGGATAGAGGGAATTCCTCCTCTAGACGTATTTTATAGCCCTCAACATAAGGCTGTCATCAGAAGGCAAAGAAAAAAAAGAAAGATAGATGCAGTGCTCGCTCCATAGGATGAACCTCTGGATGTTCTTTGGAAAGATCCCACTATAGACCCATCAGAAAATCTAACTAGGCTCTCTCAAATCATAGGAGCATACGCTTCGACAACAATTGATAAAGCAACAGAGGTTCAATTACCACTGAAAGAGAAAGAGGATAGGATTTTGTTTTTTGAACAACAACTGCAGCAAGTCAGCATCAATCAAGAAGCAGAAACACAATTAGCAAAACTCCAACAAGACTACCAGTAAATGCAAATGGATCATCAAAGCAGTTTGGTTAACAAAGACTAATAGTTACAAGCAATGATAGAATTGCATAAATCTGATCCCAAAATTGGGGAATTTATCACAAAAGCACTTGCTCTTAATGCCCAACTATTGCAATAGGAAGAACTACTCTGCCAGAAGATATCACAATGGAATTCCCATTGTGAAATAAGTGATAATATTACAAATCAAGTCGTAGATTTACGACTTGATTATGATTCAATTTTTAAGAAGGTTTTAGACTTCTTGAACTAGCAGAGATCTGAAGAAGGGAAAATAGTAGAATTGCCCAGAATCGACGAATCGCACAAAGATTTTATTTGCGAGATGGGATTCCCGGCTTAAAGAAGCAGAACAGGCGATGGAAGAGGCAATGGCAATAACGATTAGTGTCATTGAGTGCATAAACAAAAATTTGCACAAGGCCAATTTGATAGCGGAGACTACCCCGGGCTTCCTTCCAAAGGCATAACAACTTCAACACAAAGTGGAAACAAACAGTAGAGGAAAAGGTAGAGGCGATTAAACAGGTTAAATTGGGACACATACTGGCAGTACCTAGTAAAGCCACATAGCCAATGGATGACCTTGAAATGCCTCATAACCTCTGCCGAGAAGATAGTGCCAGCTCTTGCCAACGCCGTATTTGTAGGACAGTTAAAAGCTGAAGTCGGGCAACCGATGCTCTTGAAACTGATGCTGGATATTTGCAATCTAAAGGATCAGATGTAGGATTTATCATAGATACAATTTAGTTTAGTTTTAGTTCATTTTTGCTTAAAATGAGGCAGGTCGTTTAAACCTCCTCATCTATTTTTGTAATATTTATTTTTAGTTTTCATAAAGTAATATTTAAACCCCTCTCATGCATTTAGAGAGAGGTCCAGAGTTTTATAAAAACAATTCTTCAAAACGTGCATTTTCCCCCCCACTGAGGAGGTTTTGATAAAATGAATGGAATGAGATTTCTTTTTATATGAGTTGATATCTGCTACTGAAATGCACTTTTGTACTCTTAGTGGATGTTAAGTGATGTGAAGATAAATCTATATTGTTGCGGTTCATGAGTAGAACTTATTACCAGTGGTATTTTTATCACATAATAATTTTTACTTATGTGCCAAGTTATAAATCATTTTTAGTTATTGATATATGAAAGTTTGAATGTTTAGTTGTCATTATTGCACTTCTGTATGGTGATAACTTATTTTTATGCTGAACATATGAATAACTCTTATGCAATATATTTTTCACAACTGTTTTGGCTAACTTTTTATATGAAACAATTCATTTTTAATGGATTCTTTTCTCATAGTAATTGAATTATTTTCATTATCAATCGTTGCTAGAAATTATTTTAGATTGCATAAGTAAATGTTACTCCCGGGACAATTTAGAGTTAAATGTTGTTGTTGTTGTTGTTGGTTTTGTTTTGTTTTTTTGTTTTTGTTTTTGTTTTTTGTTTTTTGTTTTTTTTTGTTTTTTGTTTTTTGTTTTTTGTTTTTTGTTTTTGTTTTTGTTTTTTGTTTTTGTTTTTGTTTTTGTTTCTTTTAAAATAGATTGCATATGATAGTTAAAAGATAGATTAGGTTTAGAACAAGCTTTCACCCCATAAAACTCCAAAAAGAAAGACATCATCCCGTTAGTACACCCATCATAAACAGATTGGGAAACTGGTCCCATCATCCCCATTAAGAGCCACTACTCCAAACGGAAAAGGAGCTACATTAAGGTCTGGACTGGGTGGTTATCCCCCTTGTTGTAGACCCGATTTTTCGAGGATTCAACACATTCCACCCTCAAACAGATGGACAGACCGAAGTAGTAAACATGAGCTTGGGAAACATATTGAGAAGTTTAGTGTATCAAAATCCTAAGCAGTGGGATTTAGCACTAGCTCAGGCTGAATTTGCTTATAATGACACTCCAAACCGAAGTACTGGAATGAGTCCATTTCAGATTGTTTTTGGAATGAATCCAAGAGGTGTGTATGAGCTAAGAAATTTGGGAAAACAGGAGACAAGAAGTGCAAAAGCTGAAGAGTTTGCAGAACATATGCAAAGACTTCAAGAAGATGTCAAAAGCAAATTGCAGGAAAGCAGTGGTAAATACAAATAGAGAGTGGATATGAAAAGAAGAGAGAAGGAATTCCAAGTGGGAGATTTAGTGATGGTATATTTGAGAAAAGAAAGATTTCCTGCTAAGACTTACAATAAACTAAAGATGAAAAGATAGGACCATGTAGAATTGTAAGAAAGTTTTCAGCTAATGTATATGAAATTGAATTGCCAAAAGGGATTGGAATATCACCTATTTTCAATATTGCAGATTTGTATCCATACAAAGGGACAAAGACAGAGCTACAAGAGGAAACTATAGAAGATGAAGTTCAAACCTTGAACTGGGAAGAACAAATGCCAAGGATCGTTAAGAAAGAAGTGGAAGCTGTTTTGGAGAAAAGAATATCCAAAAGAACCAGAGGACAGATTTATTTTCAATATCTAGTCAAATGGAAAGGACATCTAGTGGAGGATGTTAGCTGGTTAACTACAACAGAGTTGCAGAAGAATGGAGTAAGCCCTGAAAGTTTGAAGGATGATTCTTTTCTTCCCCAGGAGTCTGATGCAGGAGCATCTGGACTTAGCCAACAATGTGAAAGTCTGTTCACATGTTGTGGCTAAACAAGTTGAATTTCACTCACCTTAGTGGTCAAAAGTCAATTTTTACCGAGAGGGTTGGATCTCTCAAGAAATGAGTTGTATTTCATTTTGTAATGAGTAGAAATTGTCTTATTTTAGATTCAAAGATAAGTTGTTAGCATATGTGTGTGATAGATCTTGAAAATAGAGATTGACTATTAGAATGTTTAAAAATAGAGATTGAGTTATTAGGCAAGATTGGATTGATAAAAAGAAGAAAAATGTAATGCAAAAAGATTATTAGAGATGAGAGAGGATTGAACGAAGCGAGAGTCAAGTAATAGAGCATAGATTTCCAGATTGAAATGGAGGTCTTTTAAATTGCTGTAATCGAGCCAAAGCACCGAGACTCTGTAACATTGATAGTATTGATTAATTGATGCCGTGTGTGATTATATATCGATTCTGTGGAAACTCTCATTTTGCCTTTGTTTCTTTATATTCGGGACATAGTCGAATATTTCTCTGTTTTCATGCTTACAATATAAAACACAGAGTTAACGAAAATCACAGGTCTTTAGTGTAATTAACATTGTGGATGCCCGCTTAAATCCCAACCATGGATCTAAGTTCCAACCAACGGTGCGAAATCTCGCCCTCTGTTGGATCATCCCATATCACGTCGCAATGTTGGTTTACGAGGGAGTGGATATTAGGCCTTGAGGAATTGCGATGTGCGATCACCGATATATCACATCGCAATAAAGCATTGGCGTGTGATAGGACCTCGGGCCATAAGACAGTGCGACGCATGATTGCAATCCATCGCATCATAATATTTCAGTTGGAAAGGAAATGGGCTTGAAGCATTGGGAAACTGTGATATGCGATGGGCAGTAGGACCATTGAAAATATCGCATCGCAACATTCTATATGTGTGTATCGAGACCTAAGCACTTGTCCATAGTGATATCCGATTACGATATAACGTGGACCGTTGGATCAAAGGTGATGTGATCTACAATGCACCATTGAGCGGCTTTGTTAAATAAAGAAAAGATTTGTTGTCGAGCTTATATTAAGGAAATCAGAGTAGCATAACGAAAGGCCTGAATATAAAGGAGATAGCAAATGCAGAGCCGATTGTTGAGATTTCTCAAAAAAATTGATTCCTGCGTCACAGAGCAAGGAGAGGGTGCACCGGGTATCTCTTTTTAGTCTAAGAGCAATGCATTGAAAACACAAATTGTCATATCTTAGTGAACAAAAAAACTATTAGATTGAGTTATGGTTTCATTTACTTTGGGAGGCAAACCATTTCTTCTTGACTTTTCTTTTAGATTTAGCCTAGATTTGTATACTGAGTATTTAGATACCTATTGACTATGGTGATCAACTATTGACAAATTACGTGTTTAGTTAAAAAAGAAAGGAGATAATGAGTGTTCATAAATAACCAAAAGTAGAATGTGTTTAGTATACAAATTCACGTTATAGGGCAAGGAGAGAGTGCACCAGGCCTCTCTCTTTAGTCGAAGAATGATGCATCCAAAACACAAATTGTTATATGTTAGTGAATAAAATACAACAAAACTCTAAAGGCACTTCAACTGTATTGGTTTCAACGAAACACCGAAGGCAGTTCAATTATATTGCTTTTATTATGTAGTGTAACGCTCAATCAATATCATTTAACCTGCTCTCTTTGTGACTATACCCCAACTATTCTGGTATAGACTTAGAGTCATCGATTGTTCAATGAATAAACTAATTCTAAAATCATAATGGCTATCTCATAAACCAACTAATATATTCTAATGACTACTATTCTTGATATGAGTTACTAGTAAAGTGTTCATCTTCATTTGTAATGCTTTGTCTCCCTTTATAATGTTCTCTGTCTCCCTTTATAATGTTCTCCCTAAAATATTATTATTCTCTATGTGCTTATCAAAACACACAAAAATAAAATCAAAACCCACTAAAAATAAAAATAAAAATAAAATTAGACAAAAACACCAATTACAAACTGCTATCAATTTTCAATTTCATTAAATTAAAAATTAAACAAAACTAATATACATATAAAAAAATAAAAATAAAATTTGAAAAAGCACCCATAACAAAACTCCTATCAATTTTCAATTTCTTAAATTAAAAATAAAACAAAATTGATATACATGTCCAAAAAAATAAAAATAAAAATAAAAACACTTACAAATAGATTCCAAACCCCCGAATAAAAGTACAACTATTTTTCACTTTCTAACGTGCTTTTGAAAACCCATAAAAGCGTAATATAAGTTAAATGCATGTAACGGAAACGTCATAAAAATAAAAATAATAAAAATCGCGTACTTTCTTTATTGATAATTGGAAAAAGATAACTAGGCAGTGACCTAGTATCTGGAAAAAGGAAAGGAAGGGGATGATCAGAGGTTTCCGCATATGGTCACAGCAGCCTTCTTGTCAGTTTGATCTCTATTGACAGCAGGGAGGAGTTGTAGGATTTGTTTATTTTCAGAGATCTTGGTGGTTGTTTACGCTTTTGTACTTTGTGGCCGTGTCAGAGGAATCATCAACATCAGAAATTGAAGGATCGAGCTCAGAATCATCAATCAGAAATTTCCAAACCGTCAGAATCAGCAAATTCCTCATCCGTCGGAATAAGAATCATAAATTGCTTATCGGCCAACTCCGAAATCCTATCTTGACTCATCGTCGGGCCATTCCGAAATCTCGGGCATCAACGGGCCTTCAAACTGCAGAATCTTATCCATCAGAAGCGGGTGCCTGAATAATAAGAAGCAAAGACAGCCCTAGAATCCTTAGAAACCGATACGGCTGCAGAAGCTTGAGTTGATGCCCTTCCTGTTACGGCCTATCCCGTCCCGTTCGAGAACACTTGACTGTACCTATCCATTCTGAAGTGATGAGCAAATGGCACCGGGTAGCTAAATACAGTTCTCAAAATTGTTGATTGCAGTATTAATAATTCAGCAAAATTATTTCAAGCTTCATCAAGCAGTCGGTTATTTTTGGGTTCACGAAGGATCAACATGCCAGCCCCCAAAACGTTAACCCAATGTAAGCTAACCCAAATTTTGTTTTAATATATTTTAGGGTTGAGGGTGCTGAGTTGCACCTTGGGAATAGGCTGGTTCATGTTATATAGATTCTGCAATGCTTTATCTTCTAAATGCATATTTATCATGCCATCAAAATAATTAATTTTAATTTAGAAAGTCAATGCATCCATCTTTACTCCGAACATGTAGTTAGTTTGTTCTGTCACATTTTGGAGGATTTCAGTTTGCAGAGAAACTCCGTTTGCATTGCAGATTGTGAAATGCTACTAATATAAGAAGGTCTTTGTGAATAGATGATGAAGTCGATGATGCAGGCTTTGGGTTAGAAACACACCATTTCTTTGATGGAAGTGACATTGAAGACAACGACGATGGAAACACTGACTTTCCTGGTTATCTGTAAGTTGCTTGTATCAACACATTCGTATGACGCATTGAGTGAAATTTTCAAACATCCTACCCGAAAATATAGTGGAGATGTATTCTGTCGTTTATTCATGAATTTGAAGTTTAATAGATGCTAACAGAATAAAGTGATGGAACTGCAAACATAAAGTAAACCATTTCACATTAAAAACAAGCGGACCATTGCACACAGAAAAACAGACTGAAGTGACAGACATACATGTTAAGATTCCGTAGTATTATATTCTTTGATGCAGAGTGAGTGAGTACAATGCCAAAGCTCTAATTATATTAGACCACAAGGGGGATTAGGATTGGCTTTGGACATACCCACTGAAAACACACACACCTCCACCTTAACCCACTCTCAGGTTCACACAGGTGTCTAATCACACCTTACGTGTGGCCTTCTACTTACACACAAATTATCATAAATTTTATATTATTTATTGCTTTGATATTAAGTTGTGGCATTAGTAGGGCTTTAGGTATAAATCTCAGTTGTCAAATTGAAAAACCAATAGGTTCAATCGTTAGAGACTACGCAAAGTCATAGAGGTCGCATAGTAGTTTATAAAGATATTGTGCAAGTGGATGTTTTTAATGGGATCAACATTTGCACCGATAGGGTTGTTGCCCCTTGTGCATATGAGCGACAATTGTATTTTCAGGGGTAACTTGCAGGGAATTTTCTTGTCTTGATGGTGGTTGAACATAGTGGTCTTCCTGGAGGGATCATGTGGTGATTATTGTTTGCCTGCTGATTTCATTCTCCTTGGTTGGTGGTCTTGGTTGTTTTCTTGGTATTCGTACTTTGCTTGAAATGGTGCATAGGTGCTTGATGGTTGGTTGCTGCAGATGGTGATGTTTCTATGGATTATATAACTATTGATATTCCTCATACTCAATTTATCATGGATCAGCTTGCGCTACTTTTTACATTTGTTGGAATACTAAAACTGGGCTCCGAAAATAAATGAAGATGAAAGTACCAGTATGTAGTTTCATATTTTAAATTTGTTCTGGTCATCAAATTTGCAAGGATAATTCTGAAATGGTTATGAACAAAGAAACTTTGCAGAGAATTGTAGGACATGGGAAAGTGTTGAGAATCCTGAAATTTCTATCCAACATTACTGAGTCATAGAGTAAACCTGAAGCAGACCTATTTGCAAAGAGATCAACAGCCAAAGCTATTTTCCTTAGTATATTGGACAAATTTACATGACAGCTACATAAATGGGAGTTTTCGATGGAAGCTGATGAGGTTTCCCATGCCTGTCATGAAGTCTGACCAAACACATGCGCAAATTTGTTAGTGATCCGGGTATAAATGCTATCACTTCAGTATTAGCTCCTGTTGGGATCAATCTTAACCGTGCTCTCAGATTAAATAAACCTCCTAACAAGGAAATATCATCATGAATTCAGAAAGTACGAGAGGATGATATGGTTGACATTTTGATGATGAGAATACCCTGGTATTTTTCTGTTTGATGATGGATGATAGTGAATGTTTCTTAGAATTTTAGGAGAGGAGTTCTAGCACTTTCATGTCTATTGTGCTTCTACAATGATATTTTAGTGGAACTCTCTCATCTTCATCACTTTCTGGGTACCCATGGGGGATTGACATGAGGTGTTGGCATCGAGTTCCTGGACAAGGGCGTTCTTTCACTTGTGTTTTATTTTACTTCCATGATGATGACTAACATTATAGCCACTTATTTCCTTGGATGCCTTCCCTCCTCGGCATTTTTCCAACACCCTAGGAATTCAGGGCATGGGTGATGGAGTACTCATTTTGGATAAAAGGCATTCTAGTTCTATGGTGTCTACCTGATTCCTATGGTCATAATTGTTAGAGTGGATACTCACCATCAGAACACCTTGCCTCATAATGGATTCCCAATATGTGAGCTAGAAACAAAGGCTTTTAACATTTTCATGATCTCAACACTCTTGGTTGAGGGTGTTGGGGATTAAGCTTCTCTATTATGCTTCAGAGGCCATACTCTATGGAGAAGACAACTACTCATTTCTATTATTTCCAACACAATTATAGCTTATTTCAACCTGTTTAATGAGGAAGGATGAGTTTTTTGAAAATTTGACATCACCTTGATGGATACAACCCAATTTTCCACCAAGGCTCCAGGATGTGGCTGCAGGGAGATGCATAAGGGGGGATGTGGGAGTACCCCCAAATTTTAGGGAAATTTAGGGTGGACGGGAAGACATCGGGGTATACAATTTTTTTTAATATATATATTATTATTATATTCAATAATGGAAGTACAAATATATTACTTCATACATACACAATTGAAGTAAATAATGAAGTACACTGATCCATATTTATCGTTCATAATAGTACATACTTCATTCATACTAATCATTCATCCATACACCACAAGATTCGATAATGAAATACATTAATCCATATTCATCATTCTAGAATCTACATTGATTTAAAAATTAAATTTATCATTCATCATTCTAGAATGTAAATTGATTTAGAATTTAAATTCATCATTCATCATTCTAGAATCTAATTAGTACTAAGCAAAATATACTATTGTAGATACCAATGTTATCAGAATTGAACCAGTGATTGAACGTAAAACCCTTTGAAACGAGAACCAGACCGGAACCAATTAAAAAACGGACCAAAACACTGATTGACCTATTGAAAATGTAACTAGTGTCGGTCTTCATAATTATATTTATATCATGACTTGATGTAATCATTGTACTTGTCAAAAGAGAGAGAAAAAGAAAATTTATTTATTGTAAATGGGTTTCTTGCTCGTAGTTTTGGTCCTAGGTCAAGCACCCATTGTGTGCTTTGGGGTTTGTACAATAAATCAAGTCAAAGTCATGATGTAAAGTCCCTTGGAGGGCTCATGTATCAATGTAAATAAATGATTTTTATGTCATGGAAAAGTCTAGAAACCACCCAAGAGATCAGGTCGGTTAGCCCTAAAGGTCGACTTGAGTATTGATTTGTTTTGGGCATATTTGAGGCAAGTTAAAGAGCACAAGGAGTAGAAAGCTAGTGAAGAAGGAAGAATCTCTTTGCCCGAGTTTTGGATGGAACACTCTCTCTTGGCAGCGAAATTTCCTGAGGAAGGCTAGAAGTTGTACAGGTTCGAATTTGGGCAAGAAGCAATAGATTTTGTTTTCCGTCTGGGTGGCTGGTCTGGTCTCTTGGTGAATGGTCTAGAGTCTTGGTCTTGGAAGTCTTCATTGAAAATCTATAAGGAGTTCTATGGGTTTTCCCCTTTGGAGGGGTTTTTCTTTGGCTTGGAGCATATCTCTGGTGTCTCTTTTGTTGCATTTTTGATCTTCTTGTCTGGCATTTATTTGATGATGAAAAGAACACAATAATGATGATGATGAAGTAATAAGATATCACAAGTAAATGTCAATGTTAAAGGGAGATCATGTAATAATCTAACCCTAGTGAATGCCCTAGATTTCTCAACATGGCTTCAGAGTTTGGTTCACATATATAACAACAGGAAGGAGATCGTTAAGAGCTTCAAGTTAGTCAAGGGATGACAATTGATTAGGATAGAGCTCCTAGAAGTAAAGAATCTAAATTACGGGCATGAATTGAAGCCTTTGTCACAAAGAAAATCTCACAGGCGTGTTCTAGAAGTCTGAAAAATTTTGAGAGCTTTAAGAGCTATGCTTTTTCAAGGTCTGATAGACTGGTTCTATAGCCGCAAGAAAGCCGAATCAACTGAAGTAAAGATCGAACTCCTAGGTATTATGAAATAATCATTAAAGGGCATTATGAAATAATCATTAAAGGAGGTCTGGAATCTCTGTGTTACCTTGGAACCAAATTTGAGTGTGTAGTTTTGGTGTTTGAAGGATATACTTGTTGAAAAATCTACGACAACTAGATTAGGATTATTTCTCTTACTTTGATAATTGCTTGTGATGTTCTTTTACTTAACTTGATCTACTTGTAGCTAATTCTTGTCTTGATTTTCATAGTGTTCTTTATCATCAAACAATTACCAAACAGTGAATATCAATGAGACAAGAGGAGACAAAATGTAGTTTGCTAGCCAGGGCCAAAACCTGTCCTCTTGAGAGGAAAACCCACAAGAATTCTTCTCTTCTTATAGAATCTTCAAACGACGAATTCTAAGACCTACGACTCAAGACCAAGTCAAACCTCCTTCTAATGAGCTTTTCTTCACAAAGTCAATGCTAGTCAAATTTGCTCCAATTCTTCAGATTTCGACCTTTCTTCAGAATTTTGGCTTCTATTACAGGTCTGCAATTTTTGGCTGCCTGCAATCTTTTGTAGTTTCGCATGTGTGAGAGTTTAGGGTGAAATTATGAGTCTTTTTCTCCTTCTCTTGATGTGCTTTCTCTTCCTTGTTAACTCGACTTCCTTCCTTGATCTTTATTGCTCCTCAATTCGATTCCTTGGTGTGACTACAATTCAGTCTTGCCGCAACTCAAAGATGCCCTAATCCTTTTTTGCATGTCCGGGGGATTTCAGCCCTAAAACAATCCTTCAGAGTTAGATTTTTCTTCCTTTTCTCTCCTCTTATTCGCAGGTTCTAGGTCTCATTTTCTTGTCCTTCATCGAACTTCTTGTGTGCTAATTGGATGTCCTTAAATGTGGTCGACTTCTATCTTATATATAGGCTTCTAGGGATGTTAAAATTGGCAACTAGGGCAAAACTCCACTTGTGCCATCTTATTTATGACCACTGGTATTTTTCTTGGATTCCTCTCTCGGAGAGGTGTAGGATTGATCTAAATATCATTCGATTCTGACATGTACAAATGAAGTTATGAATTTATTTTGATTATGGTCAAATTGTCAAGGTCGGCCAACAAACTCATGTAGGCTTAGAAGCCCAACAATCACGTCTATTCATCCTCAACGTTACATATAAATAGAAGGTGACTTAGCCTCATTTGGACATACTCATCTTCTCACTTCTCTCTTTCTCTCCTCATTTATTGGGTACGGATCTCTGGGCCTCTCTCTCTTTCCACACATCCGAAATTTTAGGAGAGCGAAATTTCAGGAGACGAAATTTCTGGACAGTTTGACCAAGGGTTGACTCGTATGTGTTGACCTCCTTTGACTGCATTTTTGTGAGGGCTATCTTTGTGTGGGCAGGCTGCATTTCTGGGCACAAAAATCGAGGCTAAACATTGACTGTTGAGCAACGTTGACTGCAGCTAGGGTTGATTGCAGGTGGGTTGTTTGACCAGACTTTGCTTGGGCTGAATTTGACTGTTTTGATGGTTGTTTTATCTTGCTGTTTGGAGGCCGAAGTTGACTGATTTGCGAAGGGTGAAATATGCCCTATGACCAACGTTGACTTTTTTGGTTAGGGCTCTTTTGTTGTTGTTATAAATTATCAGATTTGTAAATTGTACTATCTCTCTCTGTTGAACTATTGAAGACTATAAGAAGAATTGATCAAGGGTTTCCCCAAATTGGGGTTTGTCCCTGGCTGGTGCTACATCTTGTGTTCTCTTGTCTTGGCTTGACTTCTGCTGTTTATGTTCATGTTCTATTTGCATTTTACTATCATGTTGATGTGATCGCTAATCTGAATATTGATACTGGGTCAATAAAGAAATTGAAGTAAAATTGCTCTAAAGCATAGAACATACCATTGTTGCCTAAAATTAACATGGTATCAGAGTTGAGGTGAAGACAAAGTCAAAGCAAGAGTGAAAGAGCAATCACCAAAGACAGTGGGACAAGGACAAAAGGTTCAATGGGTTCCTCATCCTACTTCTCGACTGAAGACAAGCTCCATGATAAATTTGACTATCATGGATGGAAGATGTCTCTTGATTTGACCTTGGAAGAAAAATAAGTGATGGACTATGTGCGGGGTAAAATCCCTAAACCTCCTTCAAATGCACCGGCTGCTGCGAAGACCAAGTACGATAGGGCTGAAGTCAAAGCAAAGAAGATTATTAGGGATTCCATGGACAAGCATCTGGTGGCCTACATCTCCGAACTAAAGACCTTGAAGGATATCTACGACAGGTTGGTTGGCATGTTCAAGGTTAGTAATGCTAATCAAATTTTATTTCTCAAGAATAAGTTGAAGGATATTTAGAAGGGCAAGGACGAGGATATTCAATCTTATTTCTTGAGGATTACCAAGAACAAGAATGATCTACTCTCGATTGGAGAAGTCATTCTTGACAGGCAACTTACTCTCACCACCCTTGGAGGACTCCCACCTGAGTGGTATGTATTTAGAATAGTATTACTTGGGAGCGGGAGCGAAAGCGAGGAGCGGGAGTGAAAACGGGTGCGAGAGCGACATTTTCAGAAGCTCCTAGTTTGGGAGCGAATCCCGAAGCGTTTTTTATATAATATATATATATATATTTTATATTTTGATGCATATATGTCAACAAAAATATGTAGAATGATGAATTAGATATAAAAAACATAGATTGAACCATATAACAACAATCATCTAGAAGCTATAATCTTCATCAATCACGTCCACAAGTTAGTAACATACTAACATACAACATATTGAGTCTCATGATTCATCAATCTTAAAGTTTCAAGCTTTCAAAATTCAATATATAACATTTATCATCATTGATCACCAAAGTTGTACTTGTAAGCTAAGTGTAACCATTACAACAAATAATATCTAAAATGAAATAAATGTTATAAAATGAAATGAAATGAAACAACTTTCAACTTCCATGAAGCATCATATTCATAATTCATTACTAATGAGTTATAATTGCTAACTTCAAACTTAAATTGTCATATATTGTTTAAAAAAATATCATAATTAATATGAAAGAGTCAATAGTTATAAAAACTACTAGAAACTAGAAAAGACAAGTAAATCTATTATCTATTACTTATGCCTGGGCCTCTTGCCACCACGAGAAATGTCTAATGTTTAGTATTGTTGGAAAATCGGGATCTTTGTCATTAATATCACCCTCTAAGCATTAACATAAGATAGAAAAAGCATAGCATGTCAAGTGAAGATTTTGTTTGAGTGATGCGTACATTTTTAGGAGGGTCATGATAGAAGAGTTCGACAACCAATGTCACTAACATCAAGGTACATAGAGGGATTGTGCTCTTGATTAAATACGAGTTCCATACCTAATACATGACAAATTCAATGGAACATTGCGATCCCCCCAATCCTGAATTCTGAAAAACTGATAATCTACTGGATTTGAATGAAACTAAATCTACTTTCTCCATTATGAAATCCAATGAGGTCAGAACCACTCTCAAACATCCTGAATCATTTCATGGTAATGTTAAAAATTTAAGTAAAAGGACGAAAATGAAGATTAAGGAGAATGTCACTTTTAATTCTCCTTAATCTTCATTTTCGTCCTTTTACTTTAAGAATTTAACATTACCATGAAGCACATATCAATACTAGGGCCATAGGCTTGATCATTAAGTTGCCCCACTCAAAACTTATTTGTTTCTTTGAAAAAAAATTGCATTTGGAACATTATTGCAAAAAAGGCTAAACGCTCCCGAAAAGGCAGGGAGCGGAAATTTTTTTAGGGAGCATGCTCCCAAAATTGCACCCGAAAAGCGCGCTCCCGACCTGCTCCCGCCCGGAGCGCGGATTGGGAGCAGGATTGGGGGGGCGCTCCCTCGCAACACTGCTTTCATGGAAATCCTTACCATATCTCCATCTAAGGTAGACAAACTGATGGCAGCAAGCTCATCTTTGAATTGAGACAATCTCATCAAATACAAGGCCACGCTTTCACCCTTTATCATCTTGGTGGACTTCAACTTATCCTCCAATACTAGTACCTGGTTCTCATTCTTATTCTAGAACAAATTCTGAAGAGCCATCCACATCTCATGTGCATTGTTCTTCTCGGACAAATGAGGTATTAGGACATCTTTCACACCATCTAAGATGATCAATCTCACCCTCGCATCCAAATCTCATATATTTCCAACTCCTTAGGGTCAGTTGGCTTCTTGATATCTTTCTCGGTGAACTCCCAGAGCCTGTTGACTTGAAGACCAACTTGATTCTTTCCTTCCAAGGACTATAGTTGGACAACACCTCCAACCTGTCCGCATACCAGAGACTTGCCTGCAACTTCGACATTCTAGTGAGCCCTTCACTTACAATGTGACCAACTCCCTCTCATGTTGTACTTCGCTACACACAACTCTGATTTGCTTATTTCCAAAATAGCTCAAACACCTTCTGATACCATATTGAATTTCCACGACCTTGGGTTAAGGTTAGAGTCTTAATATCACTTATGCTACCAAACCAAGAATCTCAACCATAAACTACTTTGCACAGTGGAAATATAAAGCAGTGAATCACATATGCATAAGTATACACAATCTTTAACAAAATTGTACAATATTGTACAATCCCAATCTTCGTTATATTAAACCAAATCTGAATAATACAACAGTCTATGGTATACAAGATACAAGGACAAACTTCGTTGCAGAACTTCGATGTCATATCTTGTCCGTAAAGAGCAGGGGGTTTTGGCTGAGGTGACATTGGGCCTCTACCCCATTCTACACTTTATCTAGCTTTTGTCTTGTAGTGTTTCCCTCTCCAAGGCTTGCTAGCTTTTGTGGTAACAATTCCTAATAACAAAATAGGTACCTACGGCCCTACCTTTGAAACTCAAGATCATTTTGACCTGTTGTCACATAGAATGTCTAGGCACCGCAACAATGGCTCAGATCAGGGGTTGTCACCCTAATCCCCAATCTCTCTGTTTAAGTTGTCTCTCAATAGCAGACTAAGGGGGGTAGACCTTACAAAAATGGAATGAAGGAAAATTAGTTGGGAACCAACCAGTTCGGGAGACACAGTTAAGAAGCCAAGTACTTGATCTAGATTTAGAAAGACTTATAGGATTCGATTAGATTTAGACGACTAATACCAATGCCTTATGGAGTCAACTATCTTATATGAGATGCAGATCCTAAAACTAATGTGAGATGCAGGAATCTTGGTTAATTTTATTTAAATGCCTATTCTAAGATTAAACCCTTCAATCCTTTCCATATCGAGCCTGATTTCGTAGTAAATGTCAAAGAGAAGATAAGGTGAATCACATTAAGGTGTGATTAGTGATACCTCTCCTAAAAATCTAACGTACCTGGTGCCGCTGGCACTGCAAAGAGTTGTGGCTCTAACAACTGCAAGGTCACCATTTTAAGTACTATTAAAACTAGGGTTTTCAAGCAAAGATGGATGGGTACCTATCTTTCTATTGAACAAGCTTATGCTTGGAAGTAAATTTTAAATATGCAAGACTAACTTAATATGCAAATGCACGAGATGATTAGAAGATGGAGCGAGATGAAGCTAGATCAAGGATTGAAAGCGCTTATGTCACGATTTATTTCTGAGTTATATGCCAAAACCTTAATTACCAAAATATTCACTTCACGAGACAGTATCTGAAAGATAAACCACTTAAAACATTCCGCTCAGCAATATCACAATTTAATGCCCAATATGAAATTAAATCACAAGCTTATCACATCAATTTATCTAAATTCTTTCCAATGCAATTATAGCTCAAAGAGAACAAAAACTTCTTCACAATTCTTCACTATCACCCTCAAGATAATGCCAATTACATAGATGCTCAAAATACCCAATTTAGGAAACCAAAGATATGTAATTTTCCACAAGTCCACGATAGAGTATTTAATACTCTGAAAAAAATTCTCAAAATTAAATATGCAAAAAATATCCAATAATTTCAAGTAAATAGACCCACACGTGGAGCGATTAAAGATAGCTAAAATCTAATGCCAATGATCATGAAACTTAGCTCGCAAAAGACTTAAGCACTTAAATTTTGAAAATTAATTACCATGAAAAAACCATGAAATTCAAATGCTCATCAAATAAACACCTCTTCAAGCAGTTTTGGAGTTTAAACGATTTTCTTAAGTAACCCAACCCCAGAAAATTTACTCCTATAGTCAAACCTTAGGGATATTAAAAAATTTAAATGTGCCTTGAATATAGAAGAATTTTATATACATTTAACACAAAAAAATAATAATAATAATTAATTTTGTGGGCCCAAAAACCCTTATCACATAAACTCAAGAGGACTTAAACTTTTAAATCAAATTTACGTCATTCTTTAAAATCTTTTTAAAGTTAAACATAATAATGTTTGTGAATGAAAAAAAATATTTGAAAGGGGCAAAATAAATTTGATGTAAAAGAAAACAAATTTTAAATTTTAAATTTTTTATGTGTCGACCACTTAAAAAAGTTTAAATCAAAATTTTAATTCATTTTTTTTAAAACCCAACCCCAAAAGAAAAATCAAAATGAAAAACGAATTAAGTAAATTTTTATTTTTTTATTACTTTGTTTTGAAGCTAACCCTAACGAAAAATCAAATCAAAATGAAAGCAATTCAAGAAGGGTTGGTTGAGGGCGTTATAAGCAGGTTGGAGTAGCGAGGAGCAAGGGTTAGAAAAAACACGATGGGAGAGGGAGCATTTGGATGTAGGTTGGAGCAGCGAGAAAGCACGACACAGGAGAGAAGGGACTCGTGCGGAGAAGGGAAGAGGATCAGGGATGCAATGAGAAAGCACGACGTAGGAGAGAAGGGACTCGTGTGAAAATTCATATACTCAAGGAACCCCTACTGCAACAAAACTAAATTTACTTCTCCTACTTGATTTTAATATACATTATCAAGTTATTTCTTGAAAAATACTGAAGTAAATTACTTTTGCAATCTACACCAATTTAATTTGATTACATGAAACAAGAATCTGAGCAAAGAACAAGATACATAGGACACCGTTATTTTTGGACAAAATAGCCCCAGAAAAAAAATCATATGCGGAAAAACATGCGCAGCAACTCTGAGGGTTTTATATTATTAAGCAGTATTTCTAAATACTTTTGGATAACCTCCTGGAAGTCTAGTTACAAAGAAAAAGATATTGGTAGAAAACTGAGTGAGATTACCTCACGTCACCCGACAGATTCTGGTTGATCCAGTGGTAGAACTGGCTAACCCCAACCTATCTCTGCGTTGGCCCTGCGTAGGCCCTGCGTCAGCCTCAGAGGCTCTGCGTCAGCCCCGCACTGTCTCTTTCGCCTCTTGGAGCTTCCACATCAACCTCTCCCGGTTGTTCTGCCATCTCCCCGGTAGTTATGGATTTCTACGTGAAGGCAATTTCCCTTCTGTGCTTTCCCTTCTGGCTCTATGTCAAGCCTGCATGGGCCCAAACTGGCCCAATGTCAGTCCCTCTAGGTGTTACGCTGCTTCAACTGGTGGCTCTCCGCCTCTTTGCCCAGTATTCTTGAACTATCCCTACCCCGCTACTGTAGAATGATCACTTAATTCAAATTTCTCAGCTTCCAAACCCCAAAAATTTCGAATTCTAGATCAATTCATTCTCTCGGTGTGTTCCTGAATGAGCCACACACCTCCTTCTTATTCTTTTCTCGTTAAGACTTCAACAGCCAAGATTAAGTCTCTAATCAATGGCTAAGATTAAAAACTTGACTTGATTCGCTTTCTAAAACATTCTCACCCATATTTTGATTAATGCCCATTAATACTTTAATTTTCCTAAAGTTTAGACTTAGGAACCCCATTAAAAATATTAATTATTTTAATAAAATAGAATCTAGGTGGAATTTCACCAAATGGTTTCTGGGTTCTTTAGAACTCATGTGCCTTAGCCTCTCCACTAATTTTCATGGCTAGAGCACATCTGATGCTACCAAAAATAACATTCCCTCTTAGCGAGGAATGTGCTCTAACAACAATGTCCAACTGCATGCTGCTCTGTCACAGAAGCATCTACCTTCCACACTGTTGCTGCCATCAACAGTGTGTTGCTGCTGCTACTGTACTATTTCCCATGACACTGCCACTACCACTGCTGCATCTGTACTACATCTCCCTCTCAAATGTTGCATCTGCTATGCTGTTAGCACTGCCACCGCTAACACTACATTCGTACTGCAACTCAGTTGCTGAGAGAAGCAACTGAAAAACACCCAAAATTACTGAACTAACTGTGTTCAACATAATTCCATGTGAATGTTGGAATCTGACTACTACTAATCTCTGACCCTCTGAATCTTCTGCGCTGCTGTTGACTTCTAAACTATGTCATCTGCACTGTTGCCAACCTTGCTCTACGCTGATCAGTATTTGGTCTTAGGCTACTGCATCTGTCTCTCCAATCAACCCACTGTATCATCTGACACTAATTCCATCTCGCTACTGCTAAATCTCGGGCTCCCATAGCAAGGAATTGATCCAAGAGGTGGGTTCCTCAAGGATCCTGCCCACATGTAGTCCTCTCGACTGCAGTTCTATATTGCCCCATTTCCATCCTGGAGATGCGTGGGCACTCATGTTAAACTCATCTTCGTCAATTTTTGTTGGAGCAGCCTTAGGATCATGTTTCTCATCCTTATCCTTTTGCTTCAAAGGACACTGGGATGCAAAGTGGCCCATCTCGACACATCTGAAAAATTTCACCTTCAAAATGTCCTTCTTCCACTTATGCTTTTGTTGTCCATTTGATGCTAGAGCTGTGTTCTCCTCCTCCTCCTTAGTCTTTGTGCCACTCCCACTACTGTCGTTGAGGTTGACCTTAACCAGATCCCTCCTTAATTCTTCCTGTGAAGGGCTGCCCACATCTCCTCCCATGAAGGTAGTCTTTCCCTGCCCAATATACTTTGGACGAAGACTTGCCATTCATTTGAGACTCCATTCAAGGTCGTCCTTACCATCGCGGTAGACTGAGGAGTAGACCCCACTGCAGCAAGCTAGTCTCTAGTGTCCTGAAGACATTGAAGATAGGAGTTAACCCCTTCTCCCTTCTGCATCAATGTCCACTGCAACTTTTGTTCTAAGTACATCGTCCGTTGTTCGGAAGAACCTTCATACAGTGAAGACAAAGCTTCCCACATTTCCTAGGTTGTATCTTTGCCCTGCAAGTGTGAGACCACATGATCTCGAACTCCATCGAGTATGTACCTCTTCGCCTTTACCTGCTCGGCCTTGTACTTCTTCCAATCATTGTCTATGGGAACAGCCACAACACTCTTCACGTAAGCTTCGATATCGTACTCCTCCAGAACAGCTAAGATCATGGTCTTCCATATGACATAGTTGGAAGCTCCTTCCAACCTGTCCTAATCTCTAAGCCCATGTGATGCCATCTCACCCAAACTGTCGAATTGACTCCTCTAGTCACTACACAGCACTGGTTTGCTACCAAGCAAGTGAAGAATTCGGACTTTTGGTGAGAAAAGTCCTCTGAGGAGAAAATTCCCCTTCTATGTGTCTTCGCTCTTTTCTAACAGATTTTTGCCCCGACAAAAAATGCACCCTTCAAGCACTATTTTGCTGAGGCTCTACACCACTCCCTCTGCCTCTGCAAGCTCACGAACCGGAAATCGTATCTCTCAAAGAGAGATTTCCTTGGAATCTCTGCTTTCCCTGCAAGGACTGCGTAATGCCTTCAAGGGAATTCGAATTGCTGCCAAATGCAGCTATTGGCCTCTCTGCTCAGCATTGGATCTGTTGTTCCTGTTTCAAAATCAATCCTCTGATGCCATGTGAAAATTCCTATACTCAAGGAACCCCTACTGCAAAAAAATTGATTTACTTCTCCTACTTGATTTTAATATACATTATCAACTTATTTTCTGAAAAATACTGAAGTAAATTCCTTCTGCAGCCTACACCAATTTAATTTGATTACCTGAAACAAGAAACTGAGCAAAGAACAAGATGAATGGGACACTGTTATTTTTGGACAAAATAGTCCCCGGAAAAACCCAATGTGAGAAAACTGGTACAACAGCTCTGAGGGTTTTATATTATTAAGCAATAATTCTAAATACAATTCTGGATGCCCTCCCGACAGTGCAATTACAGAGAAAAAGATATTGGCAAAAAACTTAGTGAGATTACCTCACTTCACCCAGCAGATTCCAACTAATCCGACAGCAAAACTGGCTAACCCTCAGCTATCTCTGCGCTGGACCTGCCTAGGCCCTGTGTCAGCGTCAGAGGCTATGCGTCAGCCCTGCACTGTCTCTTTTGTGTCTTGTTGCTTCTACGTCAACCTCTCTCGGTTGTTCTGGGAGCTCCCCGGTAGTTCCGAATTTCTACGTGAAGGCAGCGTCCCTTCTATGCTGGCCCTCCTAGCTCTGCGTCAAGCCTGCATGGGCCCAAACTGGCCCAGCGTCAGTCCCTCTAGGTGTTATGTTGCCTCCACTAGTGGCTCTCCACCTCTCTGCCCAGTATTCTCGAACTATCCCTACCCCTCTACTGCAAAATGATCACTTAGTTCGAATTTCTCAACTTCCAAGCCCCAGAAATTTCGAACTCTAGATCAATTCATTCTCTCGGTGTGTTCCTGAATGAACCCCAAGCCTCTTTCTTATACTTTTCTCGTTGAGACTTCAACGGCCGAGATTAAGTCTTCAATCAATTGCTAAGATTAAAAACTTGACTTGATCTGCTTTCTAGAACACTCTCACCCATATTTTGATTAATACCCATTAATACTTTAATTTTCCTAAGTTTAGACTTAGCAACCCCATTAAAAATATTAATTATTTTAATAAAATACAATCTATGTGGAATTTCACCAAACAGTTTATGGGTTCTTTAGAACTCATGTGCCTTACCCTCTCCGCCAATTTTCATGGCTAGAGCACATCCGATGCTACCAAAAACTAACAACTCATGCGGAGCAGAGAAGAGGATGAGGGATGCAATGAGAGAAGAAAAAAAAGGAAGCAAATACCACGCAGGAAAAAAGGAACGTGAGGGAGATGAGAGAGAGCTGCCAGTAAAGGAAGAGATAGCAAGGATGAGGAAGAGGATAAAGGAAACGCGGATAGGAGAGGGAGTCGAACTCACGCAAGGGGAAGGAAAGGACGTGCAGAGGGGAGAGAAGCAAGAGTGCAAGGGAGATGAGGCCGAATTTTGCAGAGGGGAGAAAAAACGTAGCAAAGAGGAGCGTTTTCGAGCAAAGGAAAGGAAAAATGCATCGGGTTTAGCAGTGAAATTTGAAGGGTTTCGAAATTCAAAGGAGCAAAAAGCTGAAGCTTCAAGGCAGCGAATAAGATAAATATGGTAGCCCAAGGACCTTAAAATTTCCCAGAAATTTAAATTTCAAATTGATATATTTATGCTTTAAAAAAATTCTAAGAAAAACCTCAGATTTGAACCTTCCCTGCAAACAAATTGTTTCTGAGACAAGAACATGCCCTCCAGGGCCTAGATCTGTCTCAGATCTTGAAAATTTTCCTTGAAAAACCTTCAAAACTATACCTGCACAAATAGCACACAAAAACCCAGAAACCCCAAACAAATATAAAAAATCTGAAATTGAAAAACCCAAAGTTAGAAAATCTAATCTAAAAATTCTAAAAAGTTTATACAATTAAAATTTCAGATCTTTCAAATCTGAGGAGTATGAGTCCGACTTCACTCCCATATCTGAAAATTTCAGGCTCCTGCTAGCCAGATCTAACTATTTTGCACAAGTTATAGAAGATATTTAAAATCTTTAAAGAGGTACTAGCCCAGAAACACCATGCAGAAAAATAGATCAATAAATAATCTCGGAGTTTTAATCCGGAAAGCTCTCCAGATCTCAAGTTTTGGGAGTCAACTGGTGCAACTGAGGACTTCCCCAAATGCCCAAAATCTCTGAATAAAGATGACTTATGCACACTTAAAATATAAGTCGTCAAATTTATAGAGATATAAAATAACAATTAAAGCTTCAAAAATTGGAGATACTTGTCAATCGAATAAAAAATTTAATGTTATCTTAAAACCCAACAATTTAAGCAAGATACCTGTGTGATAAATTGATCTACAAGAGCTATTAACCAATAGCTTATAAATAAGATCATCAAAAAATTAAACACACATTACCATAAGATACCAGAGAGGACTTAGACTTGGGCTCCAAAACCCTTCTCACATAAACTCAAGAGGACTTAGACTTTTAAATCAAATTTATGTCATTCTTTAAAATCCTTTTAAAGTTAAATGTAATAATGTTTGTGAATTCAAAAAAAATTGAAAGGGGCAAAATAAATTTAATGTAAAAGAAAACAAATTTTAAATTTTAAATTTTTTATGGGCTTACTTAGAAAAGTGTAAATCAAAATTTTAATTATTTTCTTTTAAAAACCAACCCCAAAAGAAAAATCAAAATGAAAAACGAATTAAGTAAATTTTGATTTTTTATTACTTTGTTTTGAATCTAACCCTAAAGAAAAATAAAATCAAAATGAAAGCAATTCGAAAAGGGTTGGTCAAGGGCGTTGTATGCAGGTTGAAGCAGCGAGGAGTAAGGGTTAGAAAAAACGTGATGGGAGAGGGAGTGTTTGGATGCAGGTTGGAGCAGCAAAAAAGCATGACGCAGGAGAGAAGGGACTCGCACGAAGAAGGGAAGAGGATGAGGGAAGCAACGAGAAAGCACAACGCAAGAGAGAAGGGACTTGTGCAGGAGAAGGGAAGAGGATGTGGGACACAGCAAGAGAAAAAGAAGGAAGCAAAGGCCGCACAGGAAGAAAGGAACGTGAGGGAGATGAGGGAGAGTTGCGAGTTAAGGAAGAGATAGCAAGGATGAGGAAGAGGATAAAGGAAACGCAAATAGGAGAGGGAGTCGAGCTCACACAAGGGGGAGGAAAGGATGCGCAAAAGGGAGAGAAGCATGGCTACGATGGAGATGAGGCTGAATTTTGCAGAGGGGAGCAAAAACGCAACAGAGAGGAGCGATTTCGAGTAGAGGAAAGAAAGGAAAAATGCAGAGGGTTTAGCAGCGAAATTTGAAGGGTTTCGAAATGCAAAGTAGCAAAAAGTTGAAGCTTCAAGGCAGCAAATAAGATAAAAATGGTAGCCCAAGGACCGTAAAAGTTTCCCAAAAATTTAAATTTCAAAAAATAATTTCTCAGAAAAATCTCAGATCTAAACCTTCCCTGCAAACAAATTGTTTCTGATCTTGCCCTCCAGGGCCTAGATCTATCTCAGATCTTGGAAATTTTCCTTGAAAAACCTTCAAATCTATACCTACACAAATAGCAAACAAAAACCCAGAAACCTCAAACAAATATAGAAAATCTGATATTAAAAAACCCCAAGTTAGAAAATCCAATCTAAAAATTCTAAAAAATTTATACAATTAAAATTATAGATCTATCAAATCTAAGAAGTATGTGTCCAACTCTGCTGCTAGATTTGAAGATTTCAAGCTCCTGCTAGCGAAATCCTATTTTGCATAAGTTATAAAAGATATTTAAAATTTTTAATGAGGTACTAGCCCGGAAACACCCTATAGAAAAATAGATCGTTAGATAATCTCGGAGTTTTAATCCGGAAGGCTCTCCAAATCTCAAGTTTTGAGAATTGACTGGTCGAACCAAGGACTTCCCCAAACACCCAAAATCTTTGAATAAAGATGACTTCTGCATGCATAAAATATAAGCCGTCAAATTAACAGAGGTATAAAATAACAATTAAATCTTCAACAATTGGAGATACAGTCAATCGAATAAAAAAATTAATGTTATCTTAAAACCCAACAATTTAAGCAAGATACTTGTGCGATAAATTGATCTACAAGAGCTATTAACCAACAGCTTATAAATAAGATCAGCAAAAAATTAAACACACGTTACCATAAGATACCAAAAAGGAACACTGCCATCAAGTAAGACCCCAAAGACTTTGCGTTGTATTATTCCAAAAAGAAGTTAATAAGAGTTTCAAAAGCTTAGTACACAATTCAATAATTTGATCCTTTCAAATGACAAATGACCTCTAATTTATAGATTAATTCTCCAACGGCTAGTTGGATTGATCCCCATCAAAGTAATCTCGACTATTCATAAAGATTTAATTAACCTTTAATCATCACCGTTGAAATTATTTATTTTTTGAGGAAAAATCGAATTTTTCATTTAATTGATTTTTAATTAACTCAAAATTAATTATTTTGAGTCTATTTCCTCAAAAAATTGACTTTGACTCAACCACCAAGGCCCAAGGGCCCAAAATTTCTCGATTTCTTCAATATTCCCTTGGTCGGGGACCTCTAAAAATTAATTTCTTTAAAACCCACAAATTTTACCTTTGGAAAATTTAATTTTACCTAGGACACAAAATTAATTAAATTTATGACTTAGGAGTTAAAATTAATTTTACCAGAAAATTTAATTGATTGACTTATGAGGGGATTAATAATTTTTCCAACCCTCTAATATTTAGCCATGGTGTCTAATTATGAGGGACCATGCACTAAATTTCTTAGATGATAATATTACAATTTAATACATGAAAGGGGAAAACCCATTCATTATAGACCCTCAAATATCTACCCAATCATGCAACTCGAAATAGATCTAGTAGACCAAGTGATTTGTAATAAAATAATCTAGTGAATAAGCTAAGATTATTCCCAAATTACTTTTATAAGGACTCGTTAAAAAACATTAGGACTCACTTAATATCTTGACGACAAAATCCACCCTAGCTTTGGGGTGAGGTTGGAAGAAAAAAAAATTCAATCATTTGTGTCTAGAGACACAGTTGAATCAATGAGACAAAAAACCTCGTAGGATAGAAATCATCACCAAAATATTGTTTACCTAGGGTGTTACATATATTATGGTCTTATTAAGATCATTTATATTATAACCATGCAAAATGTATTTACATCTTTAACAAATTGTCCACTGATGATGAAATCTGAATGATGTGAACACTCGAACATGATAGATCCCTTTTGCAAAAAAAGGGGTGCACTGCTATGGGGTCATTGACACAAAGTGGTTAACATGACCATTAGTGGAAACAAAGGCTCAAAACAAGAAAACTTCCAAGGATGCATGATTATCATCTCCAGTAAAGCTTCTACTATGCAACTTTGGTTGTGGTAAAAGAAGCAAGTCACAACAAGGATCACTCCAGAATTCAAAATGATTAAACCATTCTAAAGTGCACATCTAAATGATGCACGAAAGCACCCATGAAACTTGAAAAGCAAAGGGGGACCCAAAATTTTGAGTGCTCAAGGTAAAAATTTTGGGGGCTGTTGTAATGGCTACAACAGGTCTAAAATAAAGACAATTTACAGCGTGTAAATTATGACAACATTGACAAAAACAACCCACAATTAATGCTAAATAGTGAAAAATCAAAGGTTATTTAATGAGGAAACAAGGGAAAATATTACAGCAACTTTTGCATGGCTGAAAATGCACAAAACGACTACAAAACCCTAGATGTCAATCCTAGAAATATGGCTGAAAAATGCATAAAAATTATAGTTTTCATTTTTAATTTAAGAGATGCAAAGCCTAACCCTAGGACTATGATGATTTAGGTATTTTATACTATTAAATGCAAATTGTGAGATAGCCTAACCCAATTTTCCCATAAACAGAAGAAAATGATAAAAATTTTAAAAGATTGACACACAAAGACTAATGTCTTCATCAATCTTGGGTATATGGAGTCAAAAAAGGGCAAGGTCAAACGTAGAAGACCTTGATTAGAGCGAGTAAGGGAGAGAACAATCTCTCAATAAAACCCTAGGGTCTTTCAATCAATTGGAGATTTAAGGTCAAAGAACGTTATTCTAAGTTACCTTGGTGGACACTGAGTGGCAATTCTTGCAAAACAGATTTTAGAGCCATAAAATATTCAACATGTCATGAAAGCTTCATAAAAACCCTAATTCTACAACATTTGCAAAATGAAGAAGATACAATAAAATAGCACAATTCACCATAGTGTCACTTGATCAATCCAAAAGAAAATCCCTCCAACCAACTTTATCCTCCCTAAGGCAATTTGTTATCTTTAATGATCCACTACATCCAAGAGGCAAGAACAACTAGTGCACACTCTCACAAGAGAAAAATGAGTGTGTGTGACAATGATCCTCTGAAATCAATTTCCCTCTACATATGTGAGGGCAACCAAATTGATTCAGGGCAAAGATAGACCAAAATCTCTGAAAATAATGTTTTAAGTGACTAAAAGTTAAATAGGCCACAATCCAACTTAAAATATAACTATCTCAATGAATAAACACAAAATCCTTCTTTTAACTATGTGGGAGCAAAAGGACCTCCAAGGATGATGTCATCCTCCAATGGTGAATCTCCATCAAAAGGTGCTAAGGATGGGTCAAAAGAGTGCTCCGCACTCAAATCCATCTCCTCATCAACAAGTGTACATCATTAAGCAAAACCTTCATTATCATGTCATCATTAATCAAGCCTACATTGCCACTTTAGGCCTCATGAGGGTGACGTAACAAGGTTGGCACAATGTCATCATCCAAAAAGGTGTACCATACCTTGCAAAGGGATCTCAAGTCATTATCATCATCAAACTATTAGAATTCCTACAAACCTTGCACCCGACACTTAATTCCTAGCAAATTAACAATCTACTAATCAAATGCACAGTTAGGTTCATTAACATAAAAAAAAAATTAAGCAGAAGCAAAGTTTACCGATCTCAATCATGAAAAGATGATACAACTTATTCTGCCCAATCAGAGTTCTTCATTAAAATTCTTCAAAACTTACTTGGGCCCCCTTCTTGGGAAAATGGCCCAACTAAGGAAATAATTACTGTGAAAATTTTTTAATCTAATAAATCAAAAAGCCTACTGCAGTAAACTGATTTGCATTACCTACTTGTGTTCTTCATTTTAACAAGTTATTTTCATAATTATTCAAAAAACATTAATGCAAATACACTGCGGCCTACACCAATATACAGATCAAGTATTGGAAAATAAATGAGACAACCACACAAAGAACACACTTATTTTTGAACTAAACGTCCCCAGAAAAACCCAGTGTGGGAAAACCGGTGTAGCAGATATGACAGTTTTATTATTAAGCAAATTTCAAAATACAACTAGGGTGCCAAATCCGGCTCACCCAACAGAGAATAAACCCGGCAAAAGTACCTCTATCCGGAGACAGATATTTTGGCAGATTCAACAACTGGATGAACAAAGCCCAAAGGTGATTGTGTTATCCCCAGGACAGTGCAGCGATGGCTGCTCCGAGCTCTGCGTTGGAACTGCATCACCTCCTCTAGGCGCTGCGTCACCCTCCCGCCTTCCCGGCTCAAAAATCGATTTGTTGAACTGCTCCCTGATCTGCCTCACAGAAACCCCAACACGGCCTCTGAGTAATTGCATCAACCCTCTAGCCTCTGCGTCACCCTTTCTGGAGTTGCGTTGTCTCTCCTTGGTGCTGCTCTACCTCTCTGCTATGTATTTTCATCCTTGGAAGAAATTCCTGCTGTTGAACTGCACCTCTCTGCACTAGAAGCTTACTCCAAAATTCTCAGCAAACCACGCCCCAGAATTTCGATCTAGCTCAAGTGTTGCTCTCACTGTGTGTGTTCTCCAATTGACCCCAAGCCTACCTTTATACTTTTCCTACTGAGAAATCAACGACCATGATCTAATCTCTAATCAAAGGCTAAGATTAAATTAGACTTGATCCTCGTCACTTAGAAGCTTCTCACCCATATTTACATTAATTCACTTTAATTATTTTAATCTCCTAAGTTTTAATTTAGGCACCATTAAAAATAATTAATTATTTGAATAACATGCACTCCGAGTGGAATTTCTCCAAACGATTTCTGGGTTTTGGAGATCTCATGTGTTCTAGCCCCTCCACAAAATTTTGGAGCTAGAGCACATTTGATGCTACCCAAAAATCAACAATTACAACAACTAGATCTTATTCAACGAATCAAGCCCTCCTTCATTAATTTGGACCTCCTTGTTGCCCCTTTCCTTGGACCCAACACATTTACTGAGATGCCTCTCTTAATCTTGTGTTGTTGTAAAGTGTTTTTTCCTTCTCCCCAGCCTTGCTTATAGAACTTTACACTAAGCTAAGTCCCTAACCCTAATCTCCAAAGTGATTTATGGTTGGGAATAGATCTCACCTCACTTGAAATGGAGGGCTGAGATTAAAACATAATCATTAAAGTAATTAATTTACTTTTCCTAAGTTTACTTTAGCTCAATAAGCCAACACAATAATTATGTGCTTTCCTAAGTCTAACTTAGGCTAACTAACAAAAACAACTTGCTTACAATAGAGCAAGTGTCTAAGGAGACTTTGGGCGACTTTTGCACACCTAGACGCTTAGGCTTGTGCAAAAGTATCTACACAAGCTACAAACATCAACACTCCCTCTTAGCGAGGGATGTACTTCTGTCACCTAAAATTGACTTCAATCCTAGAACTGCGTCCGCTTCCATGGCTACTCCCTCTGAATTGGAAGTCTTCTCTACCATATTGTCTAGAAAAGAAATCTGGCTATCCTAGGACTCCTGCTCCTGAACATCCTGTAATGTCATCTCATACCAAGGGACCTTCTAGACAGATTTTACAGGAATGCAGGGCAACTCTCTGCTTAGGGCTTCACCATTTTGGGATTTTTCATGGGCTTTTATCCTAAAAAAAAATCCTTTACTGCCACCCAAAACATGTTTTAATCCTTGCCCGTGAATGTGGCATTTGTTGATCGTTCCTCCCGTCTTGAACCTGAGGGTTGACTCCCTCTGACCTGCTCAACCTTCAGAGCTACTTGCCCCTTGTTCTCTATCACTACTCTACTTCGTTCCATCACTCGAATAGGCTGGCTTTCTAGCCTATACATGTTGCTCTCTCTAACTCTTATGACATGTCCCTCGTCAAAGCTAGATCCCATGAATCTGATCAATATCTTCCCATCCTAGAATGCGACATAGAATCCCTTCTCCATCATAGACATTGAGGGCAAACTCATCTTGAGTTTCGGAACCTACAACACATCCTTCACTTCCATCCTGCCTCCAAACTCAAGTTGGAATATCATTGTTCCAACCCCTTTTATCGCATGTTTGGCATCATCACCAAAATCGACATGCAGTTTGAGTCCCACTCGATCAGGCAGTCAAATTGTTCCTGTGCTTTTATCATATGCCTTGTGCCATCGCTTTCTAGTAGCCACGCACCCACTAGTAATGTGCCTGAGGTAAAGTAGGAAACAAGTACGAATTTTGTTTTGAACTTCCTAGCAAACTCCTCCTAAGCTTTCGTCGATGCAGCTACAGCTAGTTGTGTGCCCTTTCCCCCTTTATTCGTCTTTGGACACTATGAATAGATAGGAAAAGAATGGAATCGATTTCACATTGCAACAAGAAATTGATTTCGAGTGAATCGTGAAATTAAGTTATATGCTTAATCATTTTATAGTGTCTCGTCTTATGACAGGAAAAACACTTGAAACTTAGTCAAGTCCTTCTTCAATTGTGAGGTTGACTCCTCACCCCTGCTACTTGAACCTTTGCTCCTTGTTGTCCGACTAGCAAGAGCAAAGCTCTCATCATCCCCACTCTTCCACTATTTTCTAAACAAAGATTTCTCCCAAATCTCCTTCTGGGTGAAGCCATCCCACAGTCTGTTCTAATTTGGTAACTTTTCTCTTACTAAAACGCCTGATCCAAAATGGATCCTAGAAAACCCTTTAAGTCATCTAAAGATCAAAACTATCGCAAAAGAAGAACTCTTAGAAATGGCGAATTACACTATCGGGAGCCAAAAACAATGAAGAAATAGTGGAAAAATAGAGTATTGGCAGTTTAAACAACTTTGCACAGGAGCTGTCAGATCTGGTCGATCAACGATCTAGATCCGATTGGCATATTGCAATCGGCGGAGGCTTTCGGAGGCTACCACAGACTTATTGCGACAGTGATCATCGCAGTCAACGAGGACCGTCGATCAAGCGCGCAGATCGACGGCCCAAGTTGAATCGCAATATCGGCGTCGACAAACCACAGGGGAGCGCTCCATAAACGGCCCAAGGACTATGCGATATTGCGATCGCGATATAATCGGATCGCAATATCGCGTCGAAGCATTACAGAGGAGTGGGCTATATATATATATATATATATATATATATATAAGATGTTGATGCGATGGCCAGACCCGACGGAATTATGAACCAAATTTAATACATATTGAGTTCCGTAAAACGACATTTTTCTATGTATTATCGCATTTTCGTTAAATAAACAAAAAGCAAAGGGAATGCACCGATGCGATGAAACTGGACCCGAAAGGGTTTGTAAATGCCGCTGCATAATTATTTCAAGTCCGCCATAAAGCCATTTTGCAATATTTTCAGTGCTTTAATGTATTTTTCAAATACAAAGGGAAACCACGAAACGAGCGGGATTTCGGGCGCGCTATAGGCAGTAAGCGGTTTTGGCCAGGCTCCGCCCGAGCCCATACACTGGCTGCCACGTGGCTAGGCGCTGGAGAGAGAAAACCACCCTTTTCGAGCGGTTAACCCTCGTACGCATGAGCCACCCGAAATGGATCTCAACCGTTGGATCAAGAACACTTAGATCAACGGTGGATATGCAATAACAATATACATGCAGACCTGATTGGAGTATAGAGCAGATTTAAGGATATTTGAAGTCCGATAAATGGCAGTTTGGCAAATTTTCATGTGTTTTTAGTGTATTTCTCTATGTAAACAAAGAACGCTATTTTTGGGGATTTCAAAGGCCCGATGGTCCCTTCCGTTGCAGAACAGGTGGCCACCTTCCCTGAAGATGTTATGCCATGATTGCTAACGCTCAGAGGGGGAATTGAGCGGACAGAGGCTGGGAAGTCAGAGAGCCCAGAAGAGGAAACGAACAGACAGTGCTAATTGGCTTAAAAGCCACAGAGGACAAAAGACAAAGACAAGCAGTGCTGAGACAAAGAGCAAACAGAGACAGAGAGTCAATGAGAGAGTCTGTGTACTCAGAAAGACTTGGGGGATCCAAGTAAAGCCTTGTTGTTTTGTATCTATTGTGTGAGACTCAAATTGAGCTCACTTTTGTAAAACTATGTTTTCGAAGACATAATAGAGAGGTCACCACTGAAGGCTGGACCAGGAGATGTAGCCCAGGAATGTTGGGTGAACTCCTTGAGTATCTTGTTGTGTCATGTGTGTGTGTCTATTATGTTTCTTTAACTGCTTCATTGTCTATGTTATTCGCAATCTTATCGATCCATTGCACTAAGTAATATTGGCAAATCCATGCACATGAGTTTGTAATACCTTAATAATTGTCTAAGATCTTATTTACAGATCAAGTGGTATCATATCTTTAGGTTTGCTAAGGTTAGACAAGCTTGTGCTGGATTGTTGGATGCTAACTAGGTCAAAGCTCAAAATAGGAGAAGGAGAACTTGTTGAGGCTAATCCAGAAATTGGAAGAATCTATCCTAGGAGGAGGATGGTAGAACAAACCTCATCGGAATCAGAGTCTTAGTTCATGGACAGTTTCATGACCATGAGAGCCATGGTGGAAGAGATGTATTGAGAATTTAAGAAAGGCTGAGGTGAAAGCATTTCAGCACCTCAAACAGAAAAAGGAGCAGAGGAACCTCTTCTAGATGGCCATCCAGAAGGCAAAGGAAAAGAACAGAGGACTTCTCCACCATCTACTCCATTATCACCATCCTCATCATCTTCTTCACATAAAACTAGCCCTGAAAAGAAAAAGAAGAAAACTGTTGTGATTAAATTAGATGTGAAATTTGATTTACCAATTTATAATGGTGAATTAAATGCAGAGAAGCTAGATAATTGGATTAGACAGATTGATGTATATTGCAGGGTGCAAAACACTAATTCAGAAAGGAGAAAGATTTAGCTGGCCAGCCTTCGCCTTGGAGGAACTGCCATAGTGTAGTGGGAAGGCAGGACGCACGCTGATTTGAAGAAGCATGGTGAAATTCTTTCTACCTGGAATGAATTTGTTTATGCCATTAAAAAACAATTCTATCCACTAGCTTATAGCAATGATGAGTTGGCAAACTCTTTGCCAACTAAAGGGCCAAAATGTACAAAGCTATACCCAGGGATTTAGAAAAAGAGCTTTAACTCTAGGTATTTCTCTAGACTCACCTGAAACTTTGTTGAAGTATATAGGTGGTCTACATAGCTATTTGAGGCACACCATTCTCATGTTTAACCCCACTAGCCTAGATGATGTATCAGTTCAGGGCTACACATCTAGAGGCTAGAGGCAAGAATGTGAACCCAGAGATTGGGGGATCATCAAAACCCTCTGCAAGCAAGAACAAGGAAAAGAAGAAGCAAAAATGGAAGGAGAGGAAGACAAACACTGTACAGAAAGACAAACCTTTATGCACTCACTGCAAGAAGGATGGGCACGATGATGAACACTGTTGGTCTTTGCATCTGCAGCTGAAACCCAAGAAATTCGGTGGTAAGAAGAAGAACACTGTTGTTGCTATTCAGAAAGACTTGGGGTCAGACTCAGGTGATGAAACAACAGTCACAGTCACAGGTATAAAAGGTAAAAATTCTGAAGCATCTACAAGTAATTCTGCACAATCTATTGATAATGAAGATAATGAAAGGAAAAGACATGAGCTTTTTCATATTAGAGTTATTTCCAAGCATCAAAAGATTGATACTTTATTTGATAGTGGTTCACAAGTAAACTTGATTTCTGAAACAATTGTAA